>JAVQJG010271865.1:0-29257 GCA_036024015.1 Craterocephalus amniculus
AGCTCATTGTCGACCTCTCAGTTAGCAGCCTGATGGGGGCAGGTTACACTTCAAACTGGCATCATTATTAAACTCTATCGTGATATATATCGATATCGTTCAACATAGGAAAAATATATCGTGATAATATTTTTGGCATATCGCCCAGCCCTAATTTTAATGCAGAGCTGCCTAAGAGTCAAAGATCTCATGTATCCAGTTAAGACCTTTGGCCTTTTCCTTTGCACACAGGAAAACCTTTCATTGGCCCTGTTCCAACTTCTTATGACATGTATTCGGCCATCAAATTAAAAATGAGCAAACATTTTCCTTGACACTTTAAGATACGATAACATATATTGCTTATATTTATGGGATTTGCAAATCATTTACTAAAATTTTCAGTATTTTTGGAATTGGGGTTGGAAACTAAATGAATCTAAAGTAGAAGATTGTGATGTAAACATCCAAATTAACATTTAACTATATTTTTGTGGATAAACAGATGACACACCAAAATGGATTAACAAAAAATGAACGGAATCCGGAAGATAAGGCAAAGAATAACAACTGATTAAAGTTTAAAAGCAGCCATTGTCAGACAGACAGAAACACTGAGCCCACGATTGGTATATATTGTATGTTTTGTTGGCAACATACAATGTTATATATAACTTCTTCTAACCCTCTGGCTAATGTTTGACCATAACAGTAAAAAGTCTATGCCTTTTAGATGATTGAGCAAACAGATTAGGGTAACAACATTAAAAACAGAATAATTCCAATTCCCTGGCCTCATAGCAAGGGCATAGAAGACAGACACGAATGTATGAAACGAGCATGCAAAAAGCATCAGGCAGAAAGGAAGAGGAAAAACAACAAGAGACTAGACATAAAATGAAGGTAAGAAAGGAATGTAGAAGGGTTTCCCTCTTGGTTGGGATTCTGTTTTTTGTGTTTGCTTGTTATTTAGCCAAGCAAATCAAATGTTGTGCACTGTTAATACCAGTAGGGGGCAGGGCATGTTGAAATATTAGTTAAGTAGCTTTTTTTCTGAAATCTGTAAAGCTTGATCCTATCATTGATCATGATTCTAAATATCTATTATTTTTTTGGGTGATTGATGATTTGTTTAATTGGAGCTACATTTGTTTTATTGAACAACTCCTTTATGATTCCAGCTAGAATGATATTTGGTAGCTAGACACTACCAGGTCATGTGATGATTACATTTGGAGGGGAGTTACAGCATTATTCAATCTTGGCTAGTTTCAACAAGGAGCTATAGCTTTGAGTGCTGTTTACTCCCATATTCTTTTATATATGAAGCTTATTTTCTTCTGACATTCACATTTCACACTGAAAAGCACACCTGGAGCAGTGGCGGGCTGAATATCTGCAAGGATACCAAAAACACTTTAACATGCTGAGAGGTCCAGAGACAAATTAAAGACCCTAAAACTGATGGGCAGTCAACTGAATATTGGTGGATCATGTCAATTCAAATAATGAGTTGCAGAACTGGCCTTGATAGGATGTGAGCAATATGCACTTTTACCTAATTTTGCTTGAATATTTCAAAATGGCATTCCCAAGTGGGCTATATGTGATTTAACTTTAGCAAGAGCACAAGCCTCTTTTCTTCTACCATTTCAAACTGCTATTACACAGGTAAATAGTGGCTGATTCAACTCATCTCAAACTGTAACCAGAAAATATGACTGAACCAACAACTTTTCAACTAATGCAACATAAAAATCAACATTATTACTTTCATTAAGACAGACTTGTAGCTTTACTTTTGTATCAAACTGCATTACCTGGAGCCCTTTGCACTTAATAAACTGCCAATTAAGTTTATGTTGTGACCATGGATGTCAAAACACGACCAGACCAAAGAAAAAGCATATGTTTATCCCTAATGCCCCATTCGTTACTATATAAGGAGGAGGAGAAGTGCCAGAGACTGATGTCATGTTCATTGCCGGTGCATTAATACTTGTATACAGGCAGTCCTTGCTTAGCTGCTGCAAAATCTGTAGTGGAAATAACAAAAGGTTGTGCTCATGTGCTCTGTTGGTTTCTTTACTTTTATGTATTTTTTTAGTTTTTGCTTTTTTATCATATGTTATATATGCCCCGTGATTCTTTGGATGGAACATGATTAGCATTTTTCTTATTTGTGAAGGCATCTATTTCTTCAGCCTGTCTGGTTCATTTTCTGTGCATTTCATTGTTTTTCTCAAGCTGAAGGAGAATTGCCCCATCACAAGTTAGAATAAATCACCTTAGTAGCTCACAGGGGACAGCAGTAACATTATCACATGAATATTTCAACACTCAACAAATAAGATGTGAACAAAGTGAAACCAATTATTAGAAGCATGCTTTGCTCCTTCATTTTTTAATTTCATGGGCATGTGAACTTTGAAGGGCATTTTGCTTCAGGCCAAGGTTGATTTTTACTACTGGTCAAAGACTTAAGAGAGGGGTTGGCAACATGCTGTATAGGGCTTTTATTGATGAAAGAGGCAAAGTCCCCATTATAGAGCTACCCTGCTAATAACAACATGAGGTAAAACTGTTTGTGAGGGCTATCAGCACACTGTTGTGCTGACATAGATATTCTTTTGCGTAAACAGGTTTAATAATGAACTGTAGTGACTGGATATATACAAGACGTTAAGTTTTTATACCGATACAAATTAGATACATATGAAACAAGGGGTACATCAACATAATTTTAGGCAAAACACACTGTATTTTAAATTTAACTAGAAAAAAATAATGCATTGCCTTCCTTTGTCCATTGGGCAATAAAATGATGCTGTGATTTGTGTCTTAAATGGGGGATTAAACAGTGAACGTATGATAACTCATGTGTGCTCACATGCAAACACACACATGAGATTGCCTGTCAACCAGTCTGTCAGTCAGGTAATAAGCAGTAATCGTCTTGCTGCCAGCTCACTGATAGCCTGACAAGATTCCATATTCCTGCGTGTGTTTAGCCTTTATATATGTCTTGCTTTTTCACCTCCCTTTTTTTTCCTTATTTTATCAAATCACTATCCTTTCTAATCAGACAAGCTCAGTGATCTTTGGGATGCTTGACATTCATATAAAAAAAAAAACAAGTGAGGTGGTTTTTGAATATTTAACTGTTTATCCAGTCCGTCAGCCAATCAACCAGCGTGTGTAATCAGGCAGTAGCTCAGTGACTTCAGCCAGCCAGGTCTTACAGTCTACCAACAAATCAGCCTGTGTGTCGTTCTGCTACTTTGTACATCTGTCTGACTGCCCATCTGTATCTATCTGTTTCAGCCTCCTCTCTCACTCTGGCTTCCACTCTATCTGACTGTCAGCATGTCCCCTGTTGATAGCCTCCTGTAATGCTCAGATTACTGTTTAGACTGGATGGCTATGTAGTAATGAGGCACATACTAAAAAATAGCATCGGTGCAATTCGTAACACCCACATGGACACTTCTCTAGAGTGAACAAAAACACCGGATTTGTAGGTTGTGTACCAGCAAATTTTGATAAAACTAGCTGTAAAATATCTATGACGGCTAGGTACTGCATCTCAAAAGTCTTTCCTTCCTTAAATCTGATCAAGACGATGCTTTTGCCTGCAACTTTCACATGTGAAGGCCATGCCTCTTTGCATGATGCTATAGTGTAAGGCAAGAATGCACATTACAGAACAAAAGGTAAATACAGTAGCAGTTAAAGCTGTGAATGTGAAAATATAAAAACAAAGTGGAACAAAAGTGAAAAAAGGCAAAATTCAAAACATAGGCTTTCGTTCAAATGAACAAGTTGATGTTTTGTGGACTGCTGAGAACTGCTGTGAACAGACAGAACAGAGGACTGCTGAGAACAGACATCTTGGAAACATTATATATATATATACTGTATAAAGTGGGTATATATGCATATCTCAAAATCCATCAGCTAATTGACAGGTTGAGAACACTTAGTTATAATTGAAAATACCAGTTTTATTTAAAACATTCTTTTTACCCGTATGCAAAAAGTGTAGGCTGGCTGACACAAATGTTTCATTAAAATATAGCCCAGACATCCGCTTTTATCCTATGATGTTGTCATTTGAGTATTCATTACCACAGACATTAATCATTTCCTCTACCAGACTCCTCATCTCGGAGCAATTAAGGTATTATCAAAACTATTTCAAGTGATGTGATAAAGTTGCCTTTCCTATATGAATCTCTATTTATGAATCAAAGCCTTACGACCTTTAGCATGTCCTTGCAGTCCATTGGTAAAGATGACTCACTGGTGCCCCACCAAGCAGAAAATTTCAATAACTTTTAAGCTTTCAGAGTTGCTTCAAACATCTTTCTGAAGCGCTCTGTATTTCACACAGCCAGCTCAAGTGGAATAGATTATACGCAAATGTAGAAAATACACAGCATTGATGTTTGGCATCTTGGTTCTGACCTCTTCCTTCTCCACAAGGAAGCACCAAGCAGGGAGCAGGGTTTTAAAATCCTATGAGTCACATGAGCCATGTGGCCTCAGGCATGCAGTGGCAAAAGAGTAAGCAGAGCAGTGACAGCTTAAATACGTGTCATTATAAAAAAAAGGATGTATATACGTTTCAGTGAGAGGAGTACATTGTTGAGTGTAGAGGTCGACCGGGTTGCAGACTTCATTTGTTTTCAAGTCAAGACTTGGACAAAAGTAAATTAATAATCTTTTGATTCTGCTCCACACTGCTCAGAGGTGCACTCCCAGCTGTGAACAAAAATCCATAGGTGCTTGTGAAATAATATTAATTATATGCTTTTGGTGTTAATTTTTACGCAATTGTTACGCAGTTGTTCTTCTCTTTTGTGTGCCAGCTTTGTTTCCTTTTGTATTTCTATCCGCTGTAATTATTGGACCTCCTTTCATTAGTTTTAACAACAGTATTCAAGCTGTTTATCTTGTCTGTCCATTTGCGTGAGTTATAATTTCATTTTATTTAAGTTATTGTTGACTGAGACCTGCTGTATCCATTGTGCTCCGTGCATAACTTTTCTTTTGTGAACTCAAATAACAAAACTCTAAGACCTTTGAAAAAAAGAAAAATTAAAAGTCAAGTAGAGGCTACTTGTTTGTTTTGTGTTTAAAATACCAATTATTTATGTTTTAATCAATGTGTTATTGCACTACAAATACTTTTATGTAATTTCTCTTCACTTGGTAGATTCTTATGTTAATACCATTTTTCTAAGAAAATCTAGATCATCAAAGCTAAAAGTAATGTTAGCAGGAGGTTGTTTTCTAAAGGTTAGAAAAATGTTTTTTCTGTTATTTTGGTTTTTTTTTCTAACACAAAATATCACTCAGACCCACTTCACAATCCCGTTGTCACAATTGGAAGCAATTTTTAAGTTGTGCCCTGACAGAATCACCAACTTTCTTAGAAAATGTGTCAAACCTGTTGGTACTCTGTCACAATTGCCAGGGGTTTCTAGGTATTCTATTTCTGGTCCATGAAAATCATTACATGTAATAAATCTATGTGATGGAAAGCCTTCAGAAAATGGAGTGACAATTGCAAAACATGAGCTTGATAAGATGGATCCAGTAAAAACCCTGACCTTTGGAGGTATAACAGCCTCTCAAAGTCTCGTCAAAGCATATAAAACAACATGACAGTCTGTTGGAAAATATGACCCATTCTCCCCCAGAAAAGCTGACTTTTTCATTTTTCTTTTTGAGAGATAGCAGCAGTTTATAACCTTGGCTCCCAATATGGCATTGACATCTTGAAAAAAAAACAATCCATCACACACTAACCAGAAACAAGACCAATGTTAACTCAGAAACAAATATTACTTTCTTCTGTCATAGTCTCACAGATTATTTGGCTTCTACTTGCCAATGCTACATATAAGCCTCAATTGTACACTAGATATATGCCCATAGCTTAACCTATTTGTTTCAATCCATCATTCTGGAACCTAATCTTTTTTTTTTTTTTTTTAAATGGAGTAGTTGTCCATCAGTAAGATAACCCAGCTCTGGGTAAAATGGATGGACAAGAGGTACTTGTTTCAAAGAAAACGGAGATAAAGAGAGAACTACTGTGGTGAGAAAATGACGGGTAGATTATAAAAAGAAATCCTGAAACATGAACATATTAAAAACAACAAATAACCAGTTTTTTCAGTGGCAGATGATTCTTCCAGACTTAGAAGCAACAGACAACTGGGAGAGATGGAGGAAGATGTTAACAGTTTTTTGCAGTTTTCTTGAAATGACAGCAAAGCTACTGTAAAGGCATTATGTTGGAGAAAACATGGTATAAATCTCAGGTAATGAATTTGGGAATTTTAGGAGGTTTATAAAGCAGGATAGTGATGAAAAACTCACCAAAGGCATTTTTTTGTTTTTTGTTTCTATGTGATGCTGAAGTATAAAAAGAAAATAGAATGAGAGGAAGACCTCTCCTGGCCTTAGGCAAGATGGACATTTTTCCTTTTTTAGTTTCTCCGAGTAGCAACATTTAATTCAGATTACTGCAGTCATTTGAAATCTACATCACTTCAGAATTTTATCCCCATGGGTGGCAATTTAACGGTGCCCAAACTAAAAAGGACATTGGCAGGTTGAGCAATGTAATTTAAATGTAACAAATTGACAAAGAGAATATTCAAAGGTTTTCTTTTTAGAAAATTAGTTGCTAACAGACATCTAGGTATGAAAACCTATGAAAGTTTACCTAAAGCTTAGTACAGAGAAGAGAACAGAACAGAACAGAACAGAACAGAACAGAACAGAAATCCTGGAGCTGTGTTTTTTTATTTTCATTCTGAGGAGGAATTACAGTTCTTTTGCTTCTGGGAGCGTAATTTATCTGTTGCGATATATAAACTCATTCACACACTTAAAAACACACACACACACACACACAAAAATAGGAAATAGACACAGGTAAAAGGTACATAATATCTCACACATCTCAGTGTGCTGCATTGATGTGAAGAATAAACTTTCTCGCTAGGGGACACTGTCAGTGGGCAGCAATAGAGGTGAGCGATAAATGTTTAAAGAACCCTGCTGATTCGCTGGTATCCTTGTTCAAAGCACTGATGTGCAGTTATATATTCAAACCAGAACCTCTGCTCTGAAACCAAGTCTATAAAATCATATACCAGAGCTGCTCAGCCCAATCATATCCGTGTTGTTTCACGGTGCAAAACTTTGCTGTGTCACTTAAAAGCATCACTCAAAAATTCATTCAAGGCAAAAGCGCAAAATGCATTGTAATGGTTTTGCGGCCACATTTCTGTTTGCAACGGGATGATATTTCAGCTGGAGAGTGTGTTGCTAACAAAAACTTTGCAGCTGTTTTAAAAGATGAAAACCTTTGATAAAGAGGGCCTTAGTTTGAAACTGATTGTATTATTATCTGGCACTGCTCAGATTATATAAATAAATCCATCATTATTGACTGATCAAAATCTGGTTCATACAAAGGCAATAAATGAATATGCTATATATTTATTTATTTTTGTCCTACTGTGCCTTAAACAAAGAGCCACTGAAAAAAATGTCATTGTGCTACAGTAGCAGAATGACAAGAAATGCTTCTTATTATTATTTAGAGACAGATATTTTATTGCATGTGAAAATCAGGATAAAATAAAAGGTTCTGAATGAATTCCGCATGACTGCAGAGCAGCTCTAAAATGTTAGGATGAGCAAGAATATTTATTCAGCACTTTATTAAAACAGTCAAATAATGAGTCAAACTGTTTCTTTAAAAGTTTCTATAAAAAAGGGTAGAAAGATTTTTAGATGTAAAAATGATAATCTACCTTGCAAGTTTTATTCTACAAATAAACAACCAATATCTGAATTTCAGAAGCTATTTCAAATGCCCCCTTAATTGTTTAATGTTTAATAAAATCTTACATGGAGGCACATCAGGTTCAAATGAGGCAACAGATTTGACTGCTTTTTTGATAGGCCAATTCTGCCTAGCAGCAGCATCAGCACGGTTTTGTGGGTATCCAGACGATTGGCAGTTAGCCAAGTCCTTCAGACTGAAGTACTTTTTCTTTCTGTCTATCTCATACTCACAAGCACACACAGCTTTGTTACATTTCCAACAACATCAAGTCAAAATACACAGTTTCCGCTCCTGACCATCCTATTCTGTTGCACTGTCATACACAACTCTATTTTATGCTTAACACCGAATAGATACTCTAATGACTAAAAAACCAACTAAGCATCATACTTCACATGAATGTTGTCAGGAAAAAAAAGGGGGGCTCGTGAGTAACTTTTGGCCACTAGGGGGCTAAACCTGTAATTTCCCAAAGGCACCATGTTCACCTTCTTACTTTGTTCATATTTGACCAACTTACAAGGAAAAAGTAGCATGAAACACAGCCCACTGTGTTTTATAACTGAAGAGCAAAGTGTTGCAGGTCACATGACCCATGAGAGACGGATCCACTCATACCAAGTTGGATGTCTGGTTTCGGAAGAGGGTAGCCCCGTTGGAATGCCGACATGTGCCAAACACTGCATTGACCCCATAAATCATCCATTAACTCTGACAGGCTGATAGTGGGTGAAAAGTTTAATTTGGGGGAAATTACAGGTGTAGGACCCCTATCGGCCAAAAGTTACATGCAATCCCCTTAAATTACCACCATAATCCAGTATATCTTGGCGTTTTGACCGTTTGTTTTGTTTTCTTTTTTAATGACTATATGTATATATTTATTCAATGGCCCTCAAAGAAAGACTATTGAGAACCAAAGTGGTGTTTCATTTAACCACAAAACAGCACAGACATGAATAATACATACATGCTTCCATTAAAGTTTATTAATATGCTCTTACATCTGTTTGGTTTTTGTGGGCCATCCTCACTTCATGATTGGACAATACTTGATCATATTACAGGGTATACAGTATTTATGTTACAGGGTATGCCACTCGGTATTAACAGTGTCTTAATATGCATTACTGTCCCCATTTCAGAAAAGAAGAAATAAGGTCTATTAAATTGTTTTTTCCCCTAACAATGCATGCACTTCACTCCTTTTAATTAGAGTGTCCAGGGGACTGTCACTCCCTTGTCTCCACTCAGTTACTGACAGTGCTTCTCCACACACAATGCTTTCTAATAAACAGATTTTTAAAACGTAAAGAAATGACATCTACAGATAACTATAGTTTTGTTTCCAACACGTGATCAGTACCTTTACAGAAATCACTGGTGCACATGATGGTGGAGGAAAAGCACAATGAAACCTGGCTCAAAGCCTGACTTTGGCTTCTTTCCACTAGTTATGTAGGACACTGGAACAACAGCAACAACAATAACAAAAAAGTAACTAAACGGTGTGAATGTGAGTAAAGGACTAATGCCAAACACAATGGCCCTTAACCATTTTTACCCCAAAGAACAACAGGCAGAGAATTCTATGACAAATATGTAAATTTTGCATAAACGATCAAGAGACGTGGTTTGTTGTGTAGCAGTGAACAGCTGGTGATGAATATATCAATCCATTAGCCAGAACCATAACCACTTTATCCTGCAGTTAGGGGGTCCTGAGGGGTTGGAGCCAATCCCAGCTGACATTGGGCCAGAGATGGCTCAAACCCTGGAGAGGCCATCACAGGGATGACACAGAGAGACAATGTATGTTCATGTTCATTCCCAGGGTCAATGTAAAATCTTTAATTTAGTTTGCAAGCATTTAGACAATGAAGCCACATTAGGCTACTTGACGACAAGTCCAGGTGCAGGGAAAACATAAAATCCACACAGCAGAGCTCTATCTGACCAGTAGGTTTAAAACTGGAGCCCTCCAGCTTTGAGGCAACATATAATCCACTCCACCACACTGCCAACTCTCAACACACAATGTCAACAAATATAATAAACCAACATATCAATTAAATTATGTCGTGGTGCTATTTAGACCAACCTTTGTACTATATCAAAACATCTGTGTTCATATCAGAATACTGTTTAAAGTATGTATGTATAATGATGAAATGTACACTCATGCATTATGGCTGCTGCAATGCTGATATATACGTATTTGTATATGAAGTTGTACAGTATGTGCATCTCAGAGGAGCCCTTTAGACCTTTATTTTGCTCTGAAAAACTTGTAATGTGGCAATAGGACAGGGTTATTGAAAAATTGGAGAACCAGAATGGTTGTTGTAATCCTTAACAGATTAAGTCAGGGCTGCTACTAGCCATTTGGGTGCAACAGCTTTGTGCTGCTCCATTTAAAAAAAAAAGAAAAATCTAATAACTTGCAAAAGTAGGGATGCATTTTGTGATGTCTGGGGTAAGTCTTGGAGAAAACAAGTTTCATTTTTACTGTTCACTATTAAAATCAGCCCCATGATAGGCTTAAACATAGAACGTAATTTGATTAAATAAAAAAAATTAAGGAGGCAGGATCCTCTGTAAAATGTGTAACTTTATATATGCTGTGATTATTGTTTGGCTTTAACTAATCAATAGTCAGATTTTGTTGTCGTCCCCATCAAGCCTGATGTCTTACTGTACCACAGTGCATGAGGGCGGTGGCGCTGGATTTGAAACTCAAACCAATATCTTCAGTTAAACAGGTAAACTGAATAAATACACAAATGCAAACTTTTACCTTTCATGATTGTTGTTTAACCCTTAATGCTACCCCACAGTGTCATCACAAGTAACTGCTTACCTATAAACACTACTGTAAGGCACAGAGACAAACACACAAAGTTAATTATGAAAGTGCATCACATGAAACAAGACACACAGGTGATCAAACACACAGTTCACATGGCAAAAGATTCAATGAACAAGTGTGAAACGCTAGCATACTGTATGTGTAATGCCCAACAACTTACTGTTTGAACATACATGTTTTTTGTGTCTGCATTTGTTTCGGTGGTCTGTGTCTAAACAACCCTACACAATGTCTCTACATATTTTTGTCCTTTCCTGTGTGTTTGTGTGTGTTCTCTCATTGTCTTGAGAATACGTGTCCCAAGTGTGTATGTGTATTGTTTTGTGAGTTTGACCGTATTGAAAGGCGATCCAACGCTATGGGCAATATCAACAAAGAAAACCACTGGGCTAAAGTAGGCCAAGCTTCTTTTTAAAATGCACACACACACACACACTCTTACAGCTTGATGCATGCGCGGCCAGTACAAACACCACTTCACCAATCCACTGTGGGGGAGAAAAGCATTATTTGACAAACCATTAAAACTGATTTTCTATGCTTCTGAGAGACACTGAGAGGGAAAGAAGGTGGAGAAAAGGAGAGAAGGAGCAGATTAGAGAGAGGAAATAAGAATTAGGAGACCCCCCATCCCATCACCCCTCACTCCATTACTCTCTCACCGTCTCATTCTCCCCCCCTCTTATCTCTGTCAGGGTTGTTTAGAGGCCCATGACATGTGTCCTCTGCATGCCTGTATAAGTGTGCAGCAACTGAAAGATTCCTGACAAGGTGTGAACATTAAAAGCTTCTACAATCACATCCGAACACAGGCCTGAGGGAAGGACACCTTCACACAGTTTTCGATGTACATGCATAATCACACACTTTAAATGCACACATATAAGCATATGAACTATACTCTTACACACACTGGCAGACAGGTGGATGAGAAGATCATGTAAAATCGTCATTTAATTCAGTCTGAACAGTCAAGGTGAAACGATACAGTTTAAGGCTGATCAGTACGAGACAGACAAGCACCAACTCAGAGGGAGTCGTGATTATACACATAAATTTAATTTGCCTGTATTAGCGTTGATGAAAAATCTGATGTTTTTAACCACAGTCATGTTATTCCATCCTCTTCTTGGTTTGAAATTATTAGAAGGAACCAAAAACTTTGGAACCTGCTAAGCAGGAAAGTTATCCTTTCTAACCAGAGGGCAATTATACATGCCTAAGTAAAAAAGCTTCCATTTGTCAAGGGATTAAAAACAGAACATACTCCAGTGGCACAGATATTTTGGTTACTGATTTACTGTATCTCCATCCGTGGCAACTTGTCAGTTAATATGATCTCTGCTATTTGTTATATTCACCTGTGCACACTGATTTGTTTACAGACCGAGTCTGACTTTCAGGTAACCTACAAACACATTATAGTCTAATGACTATGCCTTTGTTAGCAACAGACAATATATCTTGACTTGCAGCGAAGGAAGTACTACCTATAATTTAGTGTGAGAATGGAGAATAATACCAAGAAATAATACCAAGAAAATAATTAATAATTAAATGAAAATCTTTGTAAGACGATGATCTGCTCAGCAATTATATCTGAAGCATAGCTTAGAAGTGTTTCAGTGAGACACTAAATTAAATGTCAAGGTGAAAATCTACAGTCAACAAGAAGAAACATCTGTGTGCTCAGAACTCTGCAGCCAGCTGCGAACCTTTCCCACAAAGAAAGAAATATGTTAAAGAGTAATTCCAGCCCTGAAGTTAAACTTCATGAATTAGTTGCTCTGTCTTCTTGATATGACGTTTCATCTCACTAAAATCTGGAAAAAAGGAGCAAGACTAGTCCTTAGCTTCCCATTTGGTAGGTACAGCCATGTATCTGATCAACTTGCAAGCAAGCAGCGTTTTATTTGATCTCCTAATATCTCTCCAGAACAAAGACAGCCTAGCAAAGTTAACCATAAGCGGATACAAATAACCTTACCAGTGATTTGAACCAGGTAGCTAACTAGCAATTAGCTGCTTACCATCACATATTCATAAAAACACACTGATTATAAAAATCAATCATTTTTACTCAGATATGGAAATTTTTGTCAAGGGTTGTTGCAGCATTCAATGCTGGAGTGATTCTTAGCCCTTTGCCCCTGTTTATAATAGAGAAAATTGGCAATTTTTCTTAAGCACGTCCCTTTGTAAATGGTGAACAGACTGAATGGATATTCCGCACAGTCATGCAGTACTTCTAGAGTCTATACAGTGCTTTTCTTCTCCATTATATACACACTCACACACTATACTCGGTAGAAAACTGAGTTTAAAATCTGATAGCCTGAGAAAAGTTTTTGAACAGCATTCAGTACTGAGCTCTTAATCTTTAATAAGAAAACTGTTTACAGTGTAATGCAATTATTGCATTTATACTTGTTGGGAGAATGAAAATCTATGCTTCTATTTATAGCAATTGCAAAAGAAAGCTCAAATAATGTGTCTGCATGCAATCTTGCAGACCACCCTTATTGAATGAATCGACCCACACTGTGTAGTCTCTTTGTATGTACAGTCAGCCGTGGTGCATTTGAATTTGGTAATTTATTGTGTTGCCGATGAGAATATGAATGCTAAATGTAAATAAAGACAGAATCAATAAAGCAAAAAAATGTTAAATTAAGGATAGAATAAAACATGCCGATTGTTGCTGAACTTACTCGCTGGGTATAAAACATGACTGACAGAAGAGAGATTCCCCTCCTCCACACCCTCGCTCATTCTCGTTTGATTGATTGCCACCCTTCTGTTGCAGCTGTAATCCTTCACTGAGCTTTCCAACCAAGACTGAGATGCTGGACAGGCTAGATTCCCGAGAAGTGAGAGGCTTAAAGTCTAGACTTGGAGCCGAAAATTATTAGCATATTCAAATATAAAGTTGGTATAGTAAGCTTCTTTGTTTCATCTTTTGTCTTTGTATCAGTATTGTGTAGGATCTTCGGTATTTACTGAGGCCAATCACAACCCAATATGAAGTTAACTGCACACAAGGACATGAAAGTCATACCTTAATGTGCACTGAAAGAAGATCTTTCTGTTAATCTTCCCTAAACTTATCATTTTGAGGACAAACAAACAAAACATTTAAATATTCTTAAATTCTGAATTATTATACTGTATATTCAAGAGGAAGCCATATTGAAGGTAATTAAACCTTTAATAGATAATCAAATATGAAACAAAAGTTTGTTGTCTCATGCAGAGACAGAGTCTCAAAATATATTGAGAAAGAATTTCACAGAAAACACAAGTTAATATGAGTAGTGGACACAGGTGGCCGGGGGTAAAGATGGTCTCTTGAAAGCATGCCAGGAGTTTTTTGTGCAAAAACAAAAAGGAGCAAAGCTGCAGGCAGCAATATCCGGACCCGGCAAAGTTATTTTTATGTTATTGGGCTGTGAAAGACCTACTTATTGCTGTTTTAAAGTATTTAAAGTGACCTGGGGCTCAAACGAAGAAAGATTGATCACAAAAACGGTCGGCAAAATGATTGTGTTTCTCAAGCTGTGACAAAGGCTGCAATGAGAAATGAGCTCTCTCCTTGGAGCATAACAACGATTCAGCATTAGTCAGTGTTGGTGTGATTCAGCCGTTCAGACCTTAAAATGACTCAGACAGATCCTACGCACAGAGTGTCTAACATGTAACACTGATAGATTGCAGGACCAAGAAAAATAGTGGCATGACTTGAAGCAAGCATGTAAACATTCTTATTATTATTTTTAAAGTAATGAATGGCATGTCTCCATCCTATATGTTTAAAATGCTCACTGCCAAAGACTAAGCTTCCCTGCATATGCACTCCTTTTATTATCTATCTATCTATCTATCTATCTATCTATCTATCTATCTATCTATCTATCTATCTATTTATCCATTTCTTGTGTTCTCCACTTCTTGTATCTCCTCAAACCATATGGACTTCCTTCTCCCTCATCCAGTTTCACTCCCTCTCATTTCCCGTCTTAGTTTGCCTTACCCGTCGAATCTTCTCTTCCCTCCATAATTTTCTCCATCTATTCCTGCCAGCTACTATCATCAGCACTACCCTGCCGTTTTCTCTCTTGTCATCTCCCTTCTCTGTCATTGCATTTTTTCCCCTTTTTTTCTAACTTCATAATCATAGACATAGGTTGAGGCAATATAAAGAGATAGAGAAAGAGGGCAAGAAGACAGGAGTAGACAAATGTACTGGCTATCACCCCAACAAGGAACGGAAGATGGAATATTCAGAAACACATCTCTTCTGATGGGTGACAGCAGAAAAGTGAGAGTTTGTGTCTCTGCATTGAATGATGCTCAGCTGGCAGCTGTGAACAAGCTGCTAACACAAACTCATGAGGCTGAAACTGACAGCGCTGAATTCTTACATCCTGGATTTGGACTTTAACACACAATACGCCCCATTTGATCATGGGCTATTTTTCTCTTAAATTTAAGACTAAATTTAGAAGAGGTTATGTACATGGGCTGGCTCTAATTTTATGTTTTATTCATACATCATGTATGTCTCTTAAAATGCTGCCAGTCGCATGGAAAAAAAATGGAAGAGAATATTTCATCAATGCCAGAGGAAAATTACAGTTTTTCCTCCCTCACTTTGGTACAATTTTCAGATCAGAATTGAAATTCTCAAAACTACCTGCAATCTTCACATCATGCTGTCATTTGTGAACATCAAAAAGGCACTTTTTGGTAGGTATTTTCAATTGCTAATATCATGTTGATCGAAATATATTGTATTATAGTGGGTTTCTGTTGAACAGTCTCACCCACACTTTTGTTCAATGAATAAGTCTTTACATGCAGCAATATTGAATAAGATGGTGTCAAAAAGACATATGCATGATTCTAATATTTGTAGTCATATTTTTGTGTTAATAAAAGTGTTGTGCATAAAACTCTGCTGTAATATACGTGCATCTGTTTCTAAATGTTTCTATACATTTCCATTACACTCTTTTTCTGAATCTGTCTTGAACTGGTAAATTTCTCCCATTTGAATCTTGACTTTTTCCAATAAAAGGAAACATGTCAAGTATCAGATCCACCAGGTTTCTGAAATAGCTCAAAGGTGAATCTTGTGAACCATTAACTGGCAATATATATAAATATTGCCAGAGCATAGCAAAGAGGTACAATGTCTGATAATGAAAGGACAAGCTTTGGATGGGGTCAACGGCCAGAGAGAATAGGAGGATGAGGGAGGCAGAGACGGAGGAGTTGGAAGGCAAAACAGGGGAGGTGGCAAAAAGGCATAGGCAAATCAACATTTCTGAGACAGTCATGGGCTTATAATGGGGTTCAGCAGATGTTGGGAGAGTAACTGTATCCTCAATAATTCAGACTTTTGTAAACAGAAAAGGTACGTAGTCTAACAAGAGGCACTGTACTATAAGACTTTATACTTTCTGTAATGCTTAAAGCTAACGCACACCTAAATGCAAATTACTTATTTAACGCCTGTCATTTTTCTAATGTGCGAGTATTGCATGCACCATCTGTGCAATTTCAAGAAGTGATGTAAAGAGCAGGTTGTGTGTCTGAAGCAGAAGTGGGCTCAGAATGGATCTTCTACTTGGACAGTTTACCTTTAAAGTTCTGCTTTTCTGGACAAGACTGAGGTACCTTATCAATTAATTTCCCCCAGTAATGCAGAAGAAGGCAAGGTAAGGCAAGGGAAGGCAAGTTTATTTGTATAGCACGTTTTCAGGTACAAGACAATTCAAATAAGGCGACTTACACCGGCCACAGGTCGAGGATTAGAAAATCAAACGATTTGAGCTATTTGCTCAAACATTAGGGGGTTAGTTGCATCATGGTTGTAGAAAACAATACTAGATAAGGAGTGATATTATAGAGGAAAACATCACTGAAAAAAATCTAAGACAGTCAGCATCTTTTACATTGACAGGGTGCTGAAAAGACACCAAATTAATGAAACAGCTGTACACTGTTCCATTTGAAAGAAATGGTGAAAAAGTGAACAAGCTTTGTTACAATGTACAGGTAAAACATGGATGGTTATGAGGTAACTGTACCTTACACTAAACTGTACAACATTATATAGTAATACACAGTATACTGTAGTAAGTTTGACCTTTACACATTTATTATGGATGTAGAGAAGAAGACAAAACATATGCTGTATAGATTGGATGTACTGTAACTGTATCGTTCCAAAATTAGAATGCATGTAATTTCTCAAACTCATGTAGTGTCTCCAGGATTTAGGGTTTAATGCAACAGGAAGCAAGCGAAGCACCCCATAAGTTCATCTACATGGATGAAGGTGTCTTCACCCTAACAAAACACAGAAGTCATCGTCGAAATATCATCGGCCACAGCGCTGCAGTTGATGTGCCAGGCCAATGGGCCGAATCATGACCATGGGCACTTTTATCTCTGAGAATGATGTGCTAATGCATGTTCCCATTAATGGGCCATACAATACAGAGTGACAGAGTTGTCACCTTTTTAGACACCATCTGCAAGGATCTCATTCTTGAACAAGAGAGGGGTCAGACTGGAGATGGCATGCCAAAGTGTGTGAGAGTTTGGACATTGTCACTTTACATCACATTATAGAGCAATGGTTTCTGACCTGCAACAGGATGCTGATGGAGTTTATTTCACCCTACTTCCAATTCCTCAACCACATTGAGAATTTTTTCTCAGAATTTAGGTAGAAAGTATATGATCATCATTCACAACATACATACAGTAGATGAATATTCTGTCTACCGTGGATGCAGCATATGATGACATTGCAGCAGACACATGTGGAAGCTGGATAAGACACTCAAAAAGATTCTTTAAAAGCTGCATCGCAAGAGAAGATATTTGTTGTGATGGTGATACATCAGAAGGTGTGGGAAGAGTACAGTGTAATTCTTACCGCATAACACTGTACGCATAGTTTTCCTGTAAGGGTTTTGCCCTGTGGTCACATTTGTACTTTTTTTATGCAGTGATGTCTTTTCTTCTCAGAATCACAATGACATGGTGTGTCAACAAAATACATGAAGCTTTTTCAGCCTCTCACAAACAACGTCCCACATACACTAAGGTGTAAATTCAAATTTACCTTGTCATCCAAACTTTTGCCAGAGTTTACATCAGAACATCCCTCCAACAGTGCTGTCAATGTAATACTGTTTTTATATAACCCGGTTATATTGACTGTCTCATACTTACACAAGAACTTGTCGCTCTGATGCCATTGCAAGGTTTTATGTACAGTAGGGTACCAGGCAGGGATACAGACCAGGAAGAGGCTTCTTAAAAAATTAGTCTAAATTTTGGGACTTAATGAAATAATTATTTTTTATAAAATTGTTCATCTGATGCAACAAGTGAGGCAAAATTTGTAAAAGGAAAAACTTGCTGTTATTTCACTAACAATTGTTTACTTCGGTTGAGCCTGCGTTGGCTCAATCGCTACTGTACAAACACTGATAACTCTTTGAGCCCTTTTATCAGTGTTTCATCAGCATAATGGGCATTAAACTTCACATGGTTATCACATCTGGTGGTTTCATGACTTTTCCATTCTCATCATAAAAAATGAACAATCTGAGTAGAGAAATGTTTTCACCCATGTAGGTATTTGGCTAGATGGTGTTGTATAAATGTTGCATAATGGAATAAAACAGGATTGTGTTGATGTAGAACATATAATGTAGAAGTGTGTAAGATGCCGGGTTCACTTGCAATCCCGTTAGCTCCATTTTAGCTTGGTTGGCTCTTAGCTACAGCCACCTCAGACTTTGATGTATGTTAATCATCCATAACCACGCTTACAGCCCCCTCTCATCGCCACCTCTTTGCCCATTTTTGTATTTTCCCCGAGTAACAGGACGTGTGACACTGCCAAGATGGTGGCCAACGAGCATCAACTCAACTTTTCAGAACCTAGGGTGAAACTCTGTCCATTTCATGTAGAGTCAATTGTCTTAATGACAAATGTAGGATAATTGATACCTGCTGTTTCTGAGACCTGTTGCATCCCTTCGAGTGAAAAACTGCACAAAATCCTGTTGTAAACCATGCCTCTGGTGGATACCTTTTGCGCTTTAATTCTGACATGTCACATGGTAATTTACGATACATAAATGCTAACTATCATGATTATTATTATTTATTACATTTTATTAAAGGGCCAAATAAAGACTTTGTCGGGACAAGAGGATTTTACTTTACAGAACAGAATATCTCTTCTTGTCACAATAATTAAGGTACAAATAGCACAGGTTTGAATTAGGTGTATAATACTTTTCTACAGTTCCATCTTTTCAAAATTCAGTGCAAAATTTAAATGAACACTTGGCTTATTGTACTGTGTTCTGTATGGAAGGCAACCTACACAGCAAAATCATTCCTTGGTTGAATCAATCTACACTGTGATCCTTGGTGTAATTAACTTTATTTTGACCAGTGACAGATTGCTCAGTGTGGTTGTGAGCACTGTAACCTCACAGCAAGTGGGTGCCTGGTTGAATCTCGGCTGTTTTTTGTTGTTGTTGTTGTTGTTTTTACAAGGACTTGCATGTTTTCTCTGTGCATACATTATTCCATCTCACTGCCCGAAAAAATGCATCTTAATTGGTGATTCTAGACTGACCTGAAGAGTAAATATGAGCAAACCTGAATAGGAAAAACAGCTTGGAAATGGACTGATTGATTGATTGACCTACAAATAATCTAACAGAGAGTGGAGTTATGTAGGATATGTCACTGTTCTATTCTAACATTTAGCTTTTATATCATTTCTGCCAAAAAAATTCAACAAGAGCATACTGTGATCATGGCATCTTTCGCCATGCCCCACATAGCTTTGATGCATTGAAAAAAAACATTACATTAAGTGCTTTTAACTCTTCATTGTCATGATTCTGTCACTGTGGCAACTTTGCCGTCTCCTGAGAGCAAAGTTGGATTTTGAATTCAAAGTAAGTACAGTTCTTATTCTATAAATACTTTGAAATATGCATCTGCTGTTTATGTTGTTGCTGTCAAATATGCAATGTGTGATATACCTGCAGTTAGAACTTGTGAAATCCATGATTTATTTTACAAAATCTGAGCCAAGCTGATAAGCCTTTTCTTTTCAAATGTGCTAAAAAAATAAAATAAATTAAAAAAAGAAGCCTTATAAAATAAAGACTGTCTTTTTAATCTGAGATAATGGTTGGAAACTGGCTTGGTATGTTTGTTTTTATACCTCATGATTACAGTTTGAGAATTTCAGCAGAAGAATCAAAGGTTTTTTCTTTCTTCACCTCAATCCTATTAAACCTTTGAGAGTTTTGAGAAGAAACTGGAGATAATGAATGGATGCCTATTCTCTAGGAGCAAACAGGTGGATGTTTGTTGGATGTTGGGCCGCTGTAGGAAGCATTTTAAACTAAGAGTAGGAAATTTCACAATTCAAAGGCCCATTCTTTGAATTTTCAACTTTAAAACTCATCTTTCTGGACTTGTTTGATGACACAGTGACATCTTTTATGTATATTTCTGGAGCCGGTGTGGTCCAGCAGCGCCCTGCGGCTGAGAAACCGCATTAAATAACTTTTTTATCCTGTACAGCGCCTGTTGAGTTTCACTTTCCACTTGCGTTTCACGCTAGCAACAAATGTAAACAAACAAGCCATTTTAAAACATCACCACGGCGGATTCAATAAAAAATTAATCATATCGGAGAAAGAAAGGAAACAAAAGATGGACAGAAATAAGAGTGGAGATAAGGAGAGATCTCACAAAACAGTTAAGAGATGCAAGATGGATGCCGATTTAGCCGCCAATAGGGGAGGCATCACTGAGAAAATGGGATAAGTTAAGTAGTGCCTCCTTAAAGGGACTATACCCGATTTCACGCCCGCTAGCTTAGTTAGCGATAGCGGCTAGTTTTTTTTTAGCTTTTGTGTGAAGCTTTTTCTCGGCTAAGGGGTTTAACTTTCGTAACTTAATACCAGAATACTATGGGAACGCTATTACTGGCTGATCGGAGTCTGGACATTCCGAAAATTAACCTGGCAGAGAAAGAGCCTCACGCCAAAACTAGCTGGACAATAAATCGGGTATAGTCCCTTTAAAATGAGCCACAGAAATAAGAGAGTGTATTTGTATGAGGCCATGCAGCTTAAAATGGCTCCCGGCGTCACTCCATTTGTGTTAAATGCATCTTCATTCATTACCTTCACAGTACACACAGACAACCTGCCAAGTCTACTGACAAGTAGCATAGATCCACCCCTCTGCTGTCTCTGTCAATTATGTGACCCTCACCTGGCAGCTTGCTGCAGTTTGAGTCTCATGCAGTGAAAAAAAACATTCCTCTTTTTTTATCACAAGCTCCACCCTCCTCCCCCCATCACTCTCATGATGAAAGAGTTAATCACTCATAAAAGACATACCCAGAGAAGCCATTTTTTAGTTTTTCTAGATATTCATTGTTATTCAGTGTTTATAGGTGATATAACTTTCTATGTAATTTTACTGTTTTTACTTAATCTCTTCTGAATCCCTCTTTCCACGGTCATGCTCTTTCCTTCTTTTTTCCTTAGTCCCCTCATTTCCAAGACTGACCCAAATTTCTTTGAAATTTAAATCGGATAGAAACATAAACATTCTTTATAAACTCTAAAGTGAGTTTCATGATTAGAAGTGTGTGCTAACGGAGAGTGGGGAAGGAAGAGAGAGATGGCCAGAAGACAGGGAAAATCTTCCGCTTAAATAAGACGAAGAGCTTGGGAGAAAAACTGTCATTCTAGGTGGCTCTTTGTGTGACAAATCATTGTGACGCTGATCTGTCAGCTGTCAGTCCCTAATCATAAATCAGCTTCTGTTTCTATAGAAACCCTGCAATCCTCTGCTAGGAAAAAAAGAACCCAAACATTATAAATTCAAAGTCCAGTCAGGTACTTTGTTATACTTCAGTTGGCCACAGGGTTGAAATTATTCAAAGCATGCTGACTCACTGGCTGATGTGAGTTTAGTTTTAGGAAATGTGCTACTTTTTCTATCTCTGGCATGTCACTTCTATGGGTTTGTCAACAATGTGACGATGCACTGGTCAGATTAGAAAAAGTTTTAGAAGAGAAGAAGAAAATTCCAGATATTTCAAAATGCAGAACTAAATACAAGCTACCTTGATATTGCAATTTGTTTCTTTTTCTATGGTCATTTGCACATTTATTTCAGCAGTGGATGAGACACAGGCTATGTCTGCATGTCCGCCCTAACCCCTCATTCACTGCATAGCCCGCACCACATAGCACACTACTGTATAGTTTCATTCTGATGGCGATTCAGACACGAAGCTCAATACTTTCTCTCAGCTGCAGATCACGTGACCACCAGCTGTCAATGGAAATACTTGTGAATACTGTAAGATGTCCAATTTAAATCCAAACTTGATCTGAAAATATATTAGGCACTTCTATGTTATTCACTTTGTTGCAGATCTATTCATATAAAATTATGTTTTTTGCTTATTTAAATCTGCTTTGATGTTCATGACACTCGTCACCTGATGCAGCATATTCAGTTATATAAATGATGCCAGTTTTGAATTTTTAGCAAAATTTTGATTTGACTAATTATAAAAAAAGATAAGAAAATGATGTCAGATTAGAAGACGGATGGGGAGAATGCCGCTTGTTGCGTTAGCAAGACATCACGTCAGCTCCTGCTCACAATGCACTGTGGTCTATAGTGAGCTGTCTATGGACCATCCCTACTCACTACTTTTCAAGATGTATTGTGGGTCATTTTGAGCACCCTATTGTTTTCTCTCTGGACATTCAGACTCCCCTACAAAATATTGTGACCCCTATATAGGGCACTATGTAGGGATTAGAGTGTAAATTTAGACACAGCTACAGTGACACACAGCACTATGTATGGCTTTTTTTTCTGGGCATTCGCTTTATGGATGCACCTGATTAAATTATGCACAGTAATGACTCAAAAAGATTTTTTTCAAAAGAGCAATAAGGCTTGACTCATTATTTCAGCTTGTAATTACAATTGAGCAAAGAAAGAGAGAGGAGAGAGATGGAAAAAATAAAGGAAAACTACCACGTGTGGACACATGCAGTGCAACCACACATACTCCAGAGTAGCTGCCACAGAACTGACTGTTCAAATTATCCACAAATGGCAGCCCACATAAGTATATTTGACATTTAAATACTCCCACGATATTTTCTTCCATGGTTAACAAACATTTATAAACACGGAAAATTCTTAGAAAAGAAAAATTTTCATTGGCAACAAGAACTTTTTGTGGAAGTACTTTTAGCTCAATAAGTTATTGCACCTTATTTTCATGTAAATGAGAAAAAGCTTTTAAAAAATGGCCACCAATGCCCCTTTCCCACCAGCAACTAGTCAGCCCAGCCCAGCACCACACCACTTGATTTGTTTGTGTTCACATTATGATTTTCACAAGGCGTGTAGATACACTTTTATCACTTGCTCCGTTGAGGTTCTGAAGTAGGGGTGAAAATGATCATGTGTGCAGATTGCAAGCAACTCTTGGCCAGAATCTGACATCACAGGATAACTCATGAGTGGGACTCCCGACCACGCTCAACCCACAGCCAAAGCCTCGACCAGAGAAAACATTAGCAGCAGGAGAAGCAGAACAAGTCCTGAAAATCGTTTACTAATATAACAAACAGCAGGATAATCATGAGCTCGGCTTCCTCCATTGTTGTTGTTCAGTGTGTGTTGCCAACAAATGACACAAAACTTCGCTATGACAGCCCTGCCCAAAATGATGATGGCCACTGTTCACATTATTCCTCGGATGTCATTTATAAATGTCTGCTGTTAAAAGAGTCTCTCGCCCACACTGAAATGAGGAAAAAAATCTCTTAGTTACATTACTTAGGCTTGGGTGGACTCCAAAATTTGACTCAAACCTGCAAAGTCAGTCTGAGAAAGGTGGCAGTAACACAAATATACACATAACTAATAATAAAATGTAAAAAGTAGCACAAACTATTTAGTTTCTCTTCTTAAAACTGGGATTTTCCTGCTTTACAACTCCAATGATCTAATATTAAATTCAAAATCAAGCTTTTTCTATTAAAAAAAAAAACAAAAGTAGAATCACCAACATTGCTCAGCAGTTTATTACCATTTGTAAGCTCAACGCAAAAGTGCCTTTCATGTCATGACCACTTCACATAAACAAACAAAAAAAGAAAAGAAAGTTGCAGTATAGTGAGTAAAAAAAAACTCTAAACATGAGACATAACTGCTGCGTAGAAACAGCCTCACAGCACACAGCCATCACAAAGTCAGTTTATCTTAGGAGCTCTATGAAAGTGTGTGGCCTGTTGAAAGAAAAGTAACTGACTGTTCATGCCACAGTGACATGCCCCAAACCAGACTCATCTACAGAAGGCTAGTATGTACTGGAGTATTTCTCTAGCTTGAGAACTACACTAACTGAGTCCTTTGTTTTGAGTTGAGTTTTTGGTTGTAAAACTTAGTTTTAGGAAACAATGTGGCAGCAATCCCATTATTTGCCCACCATGAGTTTAGGTAGCTACTTTAGAGTCATCATCCTCAGTTGACAAACCCTCTCACTTGTGTTTTTTCGGGGGTTTTTCCCGATCCCTCTAAGTCCCTATACAGTCCTGCATGATTCATGTGTGAGTGTTTGTGTGTGCTCAATATTACAAATCACATAAAATAAGTAAGAAGTTTTCTATCAGGTAAAAGCCGGATGTAAAGAATGATGGTAGGGAGAAAATGATGGAGGAAGAGAAAAGAAGGCAGCACAGATCAAAGAGAGACATTGTTAAATGAGTCACTGGCAAATTATTTAAATGAGTCCAGAAGTAACACTGAAAATAAGTGGGATTTTTATTCAGAGCAAGCCAGAGCCACAGAAAGTCTGAGGAGAAGTTAAGAAAAGAGTCATGGTGAGCATGGAAATGGAGCAAAGTGGAGAGATGGAAACAAGAACGATTCAATCTACAGCTCTCCGTCAGAATCAAATAATAAAAGGGGCACCTGTTTTTATTTTTTTTAACTAATAATTAAATGCATGCTGGGTTTATAAAATCAGATTTTCAGTATGTTCATTTTAAAATTTGATGATCATGAGGAGCTTTATATCTATTAATCTCCTCTTGGTACAGCAAATTTGTTCAGCACAGCACAGCAGCCAGACCATGATTTTGCCTGCTATGATGCTAAACAAGTTTTTTGAAAAAACAAAACATAACAAAACCAATATAACTTATGGCGTGTGATGTTTTGAAATGTAAAGTACAAATCAAGCAACACGCCTGAGGGATTGAGCTAAATAAGGGTTAGAGATGGTTATTACTCCAGATCAGACTGCTGTCTTGTAAATTCTGAACATAAACATCCACATGAATCTACACTAATATATCAACAAGGTTTCCCAGTGGAAATGGTCTGTAATATGATAATTCATTACTCCCTGTAGGAAGTCATTGTTTTTGTTTAGTACACTGCAGGTAAATCAGACTGCAAGGCTATTATTCTACAACAGGGCACAAAACTACAGTTTAATAAGGATAATGACAAAGAGCATGATGACCTTGTTGGCAGAACCTTGTTAATTCCTCATTTATCTTTCTGTTTTGCACAATGTTTTGCACATTAATTTATCAAAGTTATGTAAGTTTCCATCAAAATAATTTATTTTGCAAAGAAATTTTTTTCATGTCACTTTTGCAGTCAACACAAATGCAACTTCCACATCTACTGTTTAGAGGATTGCTTTACAAATTTGAACTTCGAAAGCAGCTGTGACATTAAAAATAAATAATGTGAAAGTCACTTAAAAGCAAAACTGTCAAAAAATGTTATACCTAGCAACATGAAAGGCAGCTCTAAAACATTTAAATGTCATTAAAATGGAAGTAAAATTCATTAAAGAAATATATCGTTCATGATAATAATAAATAAGGATTATGGTCATATATTCAGTTTCAGTCTGTCAAAGATAAAGATGAATTTGTGACTTATTGTTTTAAAATTGTCTAACAAATAAACAAAATTCCTAGGGCACACGGGGACTTCAAAATGTAAGGAAGACATTATTTCTTCCCTCACAACTCTGATCTTAATCATATTTTCTGTTGCCGGGCAACACAGCAGCAGTCAAGCATTTCAGTGTAAACAATTAAAAGCGCAGCAGTAAAACACAGAAACCAAGCTGAAAAAAGCTGACATTTCCAGGGACTGGCTATGATTCTCCATGATGCCAGATGCTTTTTTTTGTTTTCACCTATATTTATGAGATCGCACACACTGATGACGTTTAACATGAGATGTTGTTTAGTGCAGTTTACCATGATTCAGTGTCTCACTGCAACAGAAAACTTTTAAAAGATCACTTATAAACTTATAAATGGTGCTTGGAGACATAGATTAAAAATATTAGATAATAATAATAATAACAACAACAATACTAATGGCTTTAACCCTTAAATTAACCCTTAAATATCCTGCTGTAAAGTTTGGTGAAGATCATTTTATTTAGCACCACAGAAATACACATACATACACTGACATTCAATGTTCATGTTGTATCAAGCGTTATCTCTTTTCCCCTCCCTCCTCCTTACATGGCATCTCTCTGGCTTCATCTCTCTGTTCTAAGCCTACCTGCAAGTTTTTTTCTTTTTATTGCTTCATCTTTCCTTCAGTATCCCCTTACCACCTGCTGTGTCTCAGCAGTAACAGGTGTTTGCTGAGGCAGGGGGGCTGCAGATCTAAATGTTCTCATCAGTCCTACAGTCCAGTCCAACAGCTGAACTCAGCATCAGTCCTCAGCCTGCCGAAGAAACCACAGCTCCTTCCGTCCACCTTCATGCTTGACAATCATACACGTTCATTTTTGTGCTGACAAAATACTCTTGGCTCTACACGAATCTGGGGAATAATCTAAGCTTGTTGAGTCCTTTAAGGTACACCAGAGAGTACTTATGCTCTGGACTGATGCTGTTTAGGACTTACTAAACTTACTTTGGACTTACTGAACTCCTGAGATATAAAACATAGCTGCAAGCCAGAGCATCATTCTGCTTGCTATGATGCTGGAGAGGACAAGTAATAAAAAGAAGAAAAGAAAACATATCTACAAATGTGAATAAAAATGAGGATGAGAAAACAAACTGAACATGCATTTAGAGACTGATATGATAATCCTATTTATTCAACATGAGCCATGAAAAAGCACATGATTGTTGAGAAATTAACACTTCTGTTGGAATAGAATATACAGGGATCAGATTAAAGGAAAAATGTCTTAAGAACTCTGTTCAGAGAGGAGAGGATGATCAAAACCAAGCCAATGAAATTACTTACCCTTATGCTGTGTATTTCATTTTCTATGCATTTTTTTTAACAGACCTCAGCTTCAGTACACATGATGATTATTTAGGCTATAATATATAGGCTATAGTAGAAGGTAATAAAATGAAAAAAATACTTTATTGATCACAGATGGAAATTCAATATTGTAGTGCTCTTGTTATTCAGGCTGCTGGAAGGAATGATCTTCAGTGAGAGGCTTGTTCAGGTGCAGGAAGATAGCAGCTCCATATCTCCTGTGCAGATCTTCTCATTAACTATGAAACGTCCAGGATGACACCAACACTGGTTAACCAGCACTGCAATTCCACTTCCTTTCAGCTTTCTGCTGAGTTGTTTATTGTGGTCTGCACAGACCGTCTTGAAGCCGTGTACAGACGCATTACAGTCTGGGATGTGTTCATGCAGCCATGTCTCGGTGAAGCACATAAAGCTGCACTCTGTCTGGCTGCTATTCTGTCTGAGACCTGGTTAGCACCTGAAGCTCGTCCATTTTGTTAACTTGGAAGAAAACGGCTTAAGTCTCCCCCATTTTCTCTCTGCTGCACTCCTGCCCTGCACCATCTCCTCTTTCTTTTCAACTCTTTTGGGATTTGAAGTGTTATTTCACTGTTGATCTTCAGCTTGGAGAGCAAGATCCCAGTGGTACAGTAAACAAGTCTCATGGAGTCATGGAGACCCAGCATAACAAGTCTTGAAAGAGCAAAGAAATTTGCAAAAAATCTCCCATGCCTTCTGACCAGCATGGAAAATCCTCTTGGACAAACCAAAAATGACAGCCAATGTCTCAAAAAAAAACAAAAGACGGCTACAATACAAAAATCACGAGAGCTAAGCCACTACAAATTTGCTGCCACCTAGCGGCCCGTTCTAGAATTGTTAGCCAACGATCATTGTTGGCTGACAATGTGTGTTTGCTAACAGTTAAGTGTGTAGTTAGACCACATACTAGCCTACTGTACAGTATAAGATACATTTTAGTCAAGGGTGTCAAATATACTGTTACTAGGTATTTGAAAACAATACACCTGAGAGTATACAGATCATTTCTGACAGCTGGAAAATAGCAATAACAATTTGTAACATTGCCTATAAAAACATTACAGGGTTTGTTTGCAAAACTGACACGCACTGCTTGATACACAGGCAGAATAAAAAGGAAGCAAGAATGAATAAAGAAGTTATCTGCACACAAAGATTTATTTCTCCATACTTTGGAAAGAACTGAATGGACAAAATGAGCATTCATGCAAACAGTGCAGAGGTGTGTAATGTTGCTGTTTATAGTTATTGTTGTGGCTCCCTGCAGATTGGAGCTGCCACTTGCCTAAATGCATCTATATAACATCTTTTTACAGTCTTCTTTCCAACCTACAGTACAGGAATACGAGTGTCTCAGGACAGAAGTCTACATCTATAGTATAAATGTAGCTTTATAGTCACACTAACTACTCAGCTGCACAAAAAGTTGAACAAATGAAGAAAAAACTGTAGAAAAAAAAATCTATATGTTTAAATGGCTGAAATCGTACGTATTTTCTGAGTTTCAACATCCTTTCAACTCCAATCACTATAGGAAAACTGCACTCAACTTTCTGATGTGCTGGTGACAAGTCCAAGCAGCTTAGAGAATTATCAAGAATACAATAAGACACAGACAGACAGACAGAACTACCAACCGCAGAAGGACTTAGTTCTACTAGCTTTAGTATCCTCCCTCTGGTCCTATGTTTCTTCCTTTTCCCCAGCAGTTCTACCTTTATCCCTCCCCTACTTTCTCCCTTTCTTTACTTCTCTCCTTCCTTCCCTTGCGGTACTCCTGGATTAGTTCCGATGCCTGGTTATCTAGTGTTGGCCTATTTTTCTTAGAAAAGTCTTTTTTTTTCAGTTCCTGAGTGTAGTCTAAGTTTCTCTGGATTTATTTACACATACTCCAAAATATTCACTGTCATCATATGATTAATAAAAGCTTCCCCGCATCACTCAAACTTAGATCATACTCCATGCTTTATTTCCCCAACAAGCGCTGGTCAAAATGTACATCTCTTATGTACCATTTTCTAAAATGTTGTAGTACATCTGCATTATCTTGATAAAATGAACATTTTGAAATGAGA
>JAVQJG010271898.1:0-27234 GCA_036024015.1 Craterocephalus amniculus
AAATGTTTCAGAATGAAAAAAGGCAACAAAACAAAACAAGAAAGACAGGTTTTGTTGGGTTTTATTTCTCCTTTTAATGAAAAAAGCAGCCCAGAGATTACATTGTGGGATTAAACGTGTACATATATGAAGCATGCTAACCCGTACATTAATAGAGCTAAGTATCTGTCCTGGTGCACTCATACTAACCATCTCATCCTCTGGTTCTTGCAGGATAGGAGGTGCTGTGCCCATAGTTTTCTCCTTCTTTGCAGAGGTGTTGTCAAGGGAAAAAAGAGGAGAACACCTCAGCTGGCTGTGCATGTTCTGGATGATTGGAGAGATCTATGCATCTGCTATGGCCTGGGCCATCATACCACACTACGGTGAGTTTTTAAGCCCACCATTTTACAGTACGGCCTTTGAAGAAGATCTTTAAGACGAAATGGGGTTGCAGTAAAATACTTTGTTTTTTAAATTATTATTAGATACTGACAGCCTCAGTCACTCGAATGAGTGACAAGTTTCTCAGTTAATCAGAAAAAGTCTGACAGGTATGTATTGAAAAGTCGTACCTGGTGAAACCTTTTAGGATTAAGGTCAATAGCCTATTTGATGCAGAGCAAACTTGATGGTGAGCTCCTGATTGCTCATAGTTACAAAACTGTTAGGCTTTCCCATGGTCATGTTAAGGTGTCCATTTTCTCTGCTGTATGAATCAATCACTAAATAACTCTGAGCAGCAGCATTTTGCAGGAGGTGGAGGTTAAGAGATAAATGCATGGAAACCAGAGGCACAGACTAAAAGGGAGAGGGTGGGCCTGTAGGAAGAGAAATATGTTAATCAAGACAAAACTACCATTTAAGAAAAAATTATCATAGTCTCTGGTTCACTGGTGAAAAGACGTTTGGAATTTATGGGAAAATCAAAGACTCAGATGGAGTTTAAAACTCATGACATTCCTCAGTTAATCCTAAAACATATCTAGAGTATACACACAGCCATGTCAGAAAATTGGCAGTGCACATCCTAGATATCCTTGTCACATCTTTTTAATCAGCTAAAATATGACTTTAGTGCCAGTGTGCCACAATGCAATGCAAAACTGCTCAGCAGCGTTTATAATATGGTTCAGGTATCCTTTGAAAATGACAGGTGCAGACAAATTTCACATTCAATTGTGCACATTGTGCTTACTGCTGTAACTTGTATACACAAGGACTTACTGTAGGATAAAAGGTTTGACTTGTCCAAAGGCTGCATATCTGCTTTACAATGGCAGTATGTTATATATTCTGTTTTTCTGGATGACAGCTTGCCGAATTTGTCAGACAATGGGTTACAAGAGGTGCTGATATTACCATCTGAAGATGACTGTTTTTTCTTAATATCAGTCCCACTGAAATATGGTCATAATGTAAACATTCAACACACTTCTTCAACCTTTACACTCAGTCCTTCTGACTACCTGTGATGGCAGAGACACGCTGACATCCTGCAGCCGGGAAACTGCTCGTCACGTCTTTTTTCTCCCTGTGTCACGTCACAGCATTTTGCTGGTGTCACACACCAGCAACTGGATATCAGCATACTGTTTTAAACCTGTACCATTTCAGCAAAGAAATATAAAGTGAGGAAAGGAAAGAGAGAAAGTGACAGAGAAAGAGAGATAACAAGAGTCAACATCATTTCTTTACTGGCTAGACAGAGCCAAGAGGAGAGACAGGATGCAAGACAGAATTAGCTGAAGTTAGATAAAGTGAGAAAAATCTCTTCGGTAATGGGTCTTTAAAAAGAGAAAAAAGAAAAATCGAATTACAATCATAAGCAATATAAAGCTCTGTACATTTTATGTTAAAAATAAGTAAAATTATGTCTTTGTGGAGACTTCATCACCTCACCAGAATGTTTTTATATCGTCATTGATCAGAGCAATTTCTTACAGAAAAAAGAAAAAACTGACCATTTTCTGTTTTGTGTCAAGTCGAAAGATGACAAAAACAAGACTTCAGATGTTTAGACTCGGTGTCACCTGTTTTAAAACATCACCAGGTAAGGCACACGGGGGAACTGGCTTTGTTTTAATTCCCTCCCTGCTTTTAACCTGCCGTCCCTTCGCTTTACCGCTCCTCCTCCCTCTCCTCCTGTTTTGTACTCTCCACATCTCTCCGTCTAACTCCGTCCTTCCTTTTATTACCTCCTCTCTCTGTCTCTGCAGAGTGTTCTTCTTGATCAAGCATAATTAGGTTTTTCTCCTTGCTCTAATAAGACAAAGCTACATAGAGGGGTGATTTATGGCCGGATCATGCTTCAGCCAACCCATGACGTCAGTAGTACAGAAACAGTGTGTGTGCTGCTGAAAGTTGCACGGGTGACGTTTTACTAGGGCTGCAGACACACATAGGTCTTCCTCAAGGAAAATTGAAGGCAATAACATTTGACACTGGAGGAGGTCATTCGAGCACACACACACACACTCACACTCTCACACACACACACAAGTACAGAAAAGCATTTTAAATGGACTTTCCCTGAAAGATCTTCTTAGTTTTCTGATACGTCTCTCAGACTCAAACTGCTGTACACTGCTTTTTTTTTACAAGGATGCACAGAAGCACACTGGTAAGGGACTTATAAAACCCTCTAAAACTGGAACTTCATGAGTCGTCATGAGAACAATCTACTCTGTCAGATCTGTTGATATCATAATGAATGGATAGTAGTGGTCTTACTTTGCTCTTATTCTCTCTGGCACTCACGAGCACTCTGCCTCACTATCTCTGAGAGGGAACTACGTGTCTTGCATACACCCTCCAACACTTATCTTTTCCCTGAAGTGGGGCTGTACCTCCAGCCAACAGGATAATGTGTGGACAAAATGACTACGGAATTCATACCTTTGAGACTTTGAGTACAACATGAAAGAGAAACTGACTCATAATATTTCACGTAGCCAAACATTGTTCATCCATCCAGTTTTCTACACCAACTTTATCTAATCCACTGGTGCAGGGGGTGTTGCAGCCTGTATCAGCTGCCATTGGGTGAGAGATGAGGAGCACCATGGATAGGTCACCAGTCCATGTCAGGGCCAAGAAAAAGAGACAAATAACCATGCACACTTCATCTCACTCCAAGGGTCAGTTTAACATAATCAAATTAACCTAACATGTACTACGTGCTTGAACTGTGGAGGAAAATCAGAGCACTCAGAGAGACAAAGTGTGCATGCGTGGAGAGATCATGCAAACTTCGAACTGTCATCTATCTTCTTGCTCACTCCTAATGTCTCCCAAAAGCCCCCTGCCACATTCACAGCTGAAGCACTGAAGGAGGTCCGCTCAACGCAGATTCTCATCACTCTGATAAGAATTTTAGCATTTTTAGTAAGTTCACTTCCAGAGAGAAAACCTAAAGTTTTAAAAATTGAAAAGACCATGCTATGTTAATTTTATAATTTATGAATTTAGTTTATAAAGTTTATAATTATATTTAAGATTTGTTTTTTAAAGAATGCTATTTTAAATGTTCTCTTGTTATCCTCCCGCTGTAAACTCTGCTTTAACCTCTTAAAAGTTGCAGGCTTTATTGCTTAGAAATAGCAGCACAAAATCTTCCAAACTATAAAATAAAGCTTTGTTATTGCAATTTTGCAAACATTTACTTGAACTCAATTTAAGTGAAAGAAAATAAAAAAGCCAAAAGACTATATTTACTCTCATTACCTTACAAAGGGACATTTTGCAGGGAACTTGCACCTTTTAGACTCTCCACTACAACAGCAGTAGCAGGTAAATGGTCAGTAGAGACAGTTGTCTGTCAGTGGTGTTGTTTCTCCCAGACAAGACTCTGCTTACCTGTCATCTCTTGATGTTGTCTTGTTTGCCGGGTGATTGCAAAGTAGATATAAAAGCTAGATGTAAGACGGATGTCACTGATGTCGATGGGAAATGACTTGAGAAGTAAAACTTCGATTCAAAAACATAAACTTCTATTGGAAAAATACAGTGATGATATGTCCCCACTAACCCTAGGGGACAGGAAGTCATGGTACATCGCTGTAAAAAAACACAGCCACTGCTCTCTCCCTCTTTTGCCCTGCTCCTTTGTCTGTTTTTCTTTTATTTCATTGGGTCACTCCAAATACACTTACTCCACACACACACAAACACACTCACGCATGCACAAACGCACGCACACACACACACACACACACACACACACACACACACACAAATAATACAGGAGAATAAATACAAGCATTTACATAAAGTGGGAACATAAGCTAAATGTAGTTGATAAAAGTCATCATTCCTCTGTCTGATGAGACACTGAGGGAAATAAAATCACAAAACTGTTTTTTGCTAAAGTGTCTTTTTATAAGATGACAAAAAGCCGAACTTTGAAACTGATTAATAAAGATTATTCAGCAATAAAGTAAGCAAAAAAAGGAAACCACTAAACCGATTAAGATTTATTGTCATCATTCGACTTCATTTGACAGTTCTTTTTTTTAGTTTTGTCATCATAAAAATTATTTTTCATCTCTCTTTTAGGATGTGTTCATGCTGCTTAAGACAGATGCCCTCAAACTTCAGAAACTGTTGTTTTTAGCAGCTATCAAAGCTGGATTTCAATATGCTGGAAGATTAATTCCAAGCAGCCCTTTTCTGGCAAAACCATTAGCATTAACCCCCTCCCCACCCCATGGTTCCCCTCCTACGCCTGTTGATGGATAATGGTGCTACATTCCCTTTGGAGCAGAATCTCCATGAAGCACGATCTGTGAAGAGACGTGGGATGTCACGACGAATACGATGGCCCATTTCTGTGCATACTATGCAAAAAATGTTAAAAATGAGATCTTTGTGAGCCCATGTAAGAGTCAAGGTACACCGTAAATTACACATTTAAAATTTGTTGTATATAATATCTCAAGTCTTTTCAGTTTTCATAGACAGAATAAGTTTCATTACCTAAAAATGCAGAAAATAAAACAGTGTTTGAAATACAAAACAGTGAGCAACAAATTTCATTGGTTGTAAAGCTTTGCTTCGAGTTTTATCTGACATTTAGGGCCACTCTTTGAAAATCATATCCATTTAACTTTTTGATGTTTTCATGTTTTTTGGAGCATTTTTGATGGTAATAATGTTAAAAATGAATGTGCTCTGCTGATGCAAAATGAAAACACATGATATTTTTGTATGTGTCTTTGTGTAATTACTTGTGTATTTGTGGGCGGGAGTGTGACACGGTATTATGTGTCAGAGTAATCTGTATGTGGTTACCCATATTATTATTTTTTGTGCTGTTTCTCTGTGCACAAACCCCCACTCTTTTGCATGTGTGTGTAGGTTTGTGTTTCCTCCTGTGTGTGTGTGTGCGCGCGCGTGTTACAATGATGAATGAGTCTGAAAGACTGCCTGTGGGCTGAAATCAGGTAAAACAAGATTTAACTTAGCAGAAAACAGTCAATTCTATTCCTACACATTCAATTAACCCGTCCCTGTGCACTTCTCTCCGCTTCCTCTGCAAAGCCATTTATCTCTGAGCTCACACATCACTCTGCTCAGACCGTTGAGTGCTCTCATTTAAATGCCATCTTTTATTTGCAGTTCCTTTGTGTTTGCAGTGTGATATTCACACTAACATTTAAAATTAGCCTCCAAGTTCAAGTAGTTTCCCCCCTCGGCTAACGATATAAGGAGTATAGTATTTATGGTTAGACCATGAATAGTGAAGTAGTATCTACAATACTGTACATCTAATGTTATTTGAACATTGATTTTTCGCCATGATTTCAAGACTTATTAATAACAGTACTGTTCAAAAGGCTGAATAAAGTCCAGATAAATACTGAAAGGGCCATTGTCAAGTGCCAGCTTATCAGTCAGAAGGATCTACATCAAGGGCCTCTCTGGCAATCTCAAACCTGGTGGAAGAGTGCTAATGTGCCAAAGGAAACCTGGAAATGACCCTCATGCGATCCTGGGATCCATTTGTAGGAGTTGCTGCTGCCACCATTAACAGGAAATAAATGGAAGCCATTTCTGAGGCAAAGACAGCTCTAAAAAACTGGGACATAGTGGGGCAAGTCCAGTATGACAGAGGAGACCTTGGGTTGGGAGTAACTCAATATGAATGCTGGGGAGATCGGCTGCCATGAAGAAACAGACAAATGTACCATTTCTGTGCCCCAAGTCAAGCAAGGCTGCTGGTTACAGTGGGATTGTGTGGAGAGGAGGAGGATCACATGGAGCGGGCTGTGGAATATGGAGTCCAGTAGGCTGAGTTTTATTATCAGAGCCACATATGATGTCCTGCTGTCTCCAGCCCACGTACACTTCTGATGTGGAGAGGATCAAGCCTGTCTCCACTATGCTGCCTCATAAAACATATAGTGGATGGTAAGAACAGCCTAACTCAGGAACACTACACTTGATGGCACAATCAAGTGTTGCAGTGTTTGACTTCTGAACTTGAGATAAAGAAGGTAACCACTAATTATTTGCCTCCAAAAGTCTTGAACAGCTTCTGGCAACTGACAACCTTCATGTGGGAAGGGGCCAAACGGGGGACCAACTCGTCATAACATGGGCTCAGAAATCCCTGTCTGTAAACACAGTTCACCACACAACAAATGCAGGTTGAAGTTTTTCTATCCAGAGAATAAGTCACATGTGAACTGATCCAGAAATGCTCCATCTTTGGTCTAAATCAAATCCAAAATGGACTCAACCAAATTGTGAATCATGAACACGGTTCCCTCTGGACTGAACGAGAGGGACCTTTTAACTAGTTGTACTGCTCAGTTCAAAAGCTTTATCTTTGATGTTGTTATGGGGCATGCATTAGTTTCCATGGAACTGACAACTTAGACATCCGGAAAGGTTAAAAAAAGGTATTTACATGGTTTTAGAGCGACAACTTCCATCCAGTTGTCTTTTTAATGTTGTCTTTTTAATGTTACCATCTCTTGTCTTCTCTCTTGTTCCCCTGGAATTACTTAACTTGGGAATTAACAGCCTGCAAATTTACTATGGTATTGTTAAACAGCACACCACGTCTATTACAACCGCAGAGTATAGGTCCTGACTGGGATGATGATGGTCCAGATCTTTCACCAACAAAATACTTTTGGTGCATCATTAAACACAAAATAAGATAAAGGGGACAGCTAAACTCCTATGACAGACAGACTCTCCCAAGGAACCAGCCATTGATTTCATCACAGAGGAGAAAAAATGATCCACAGTGGTAGACATGGACCTACCCCAGCTCTGCCATCAACTTCAAGATGAACTAATGTTTTGATATAAAAAATGAAAAAAAAGGGTTAGGTCAGTATTGTAGTGCTCTCGTTCTTCATGCTGCTGGAAGAAATGATCCTTAGTGAGAGGCTTGTTCAGGTTCGATACAAGAAGCTAGCAGTGACATGTCCAGGATGACACTAACGCTGGTTAACCAGCACTGCAATTCCACCTCCCTTAGATTCCTGCTGAGTTGTGTATTGTCTTTACCTTTTTTGAAATTCTTGACTGCTGGTTTGGTCTAAAGGTTTGGTTAAAAGATGACGCGTAAAAACAGTTTCAGAAAAAAACTTGTCTTGAAAGATAATTCAAAAGGAGGATTTTATTTGACATTTGAATAAATACATTTCTGCTGTTCTTTCCCTTTACAGGTTGGAGCTTCAGTATGGGCTCAGCATACCAGTTTCACAGTTGGAGGGTGTTTGTCGTTGTTTGCGCTCTGCCATGTGTGTGTGCTGTGGTCGCTCTTACCTTCATGCCAGAAAGTCCGAGATTCTATCTAGAGGTAAATACACTTGTCTATATACTTAAGAAATATCCAGACTAGAGCTATCCCAGTCTCTTCTGAATCTAATGCATTAGCTGTTCCTTAAAGAAAAGTGTATCATGGTTGTGAATCATTGTGTACAACTTTATACGTTAATCATTTACAGTAAAAATCTGGCAGACAAGTTAAAGGACTTCGACATTTTCTAGTTATAGAAAAGCAGTCCTAGTAATGCAAAACTCTTAAAAGAAGCCTTCTGTGATGGTAAGTTGGCTGCTGTAGGAAGATTACCCTTTGAAGTGAAATGAGTCACCATTGTCGTGACTGTCATCATGGAGAAATCAAAGGGCCGTATTCAAGTACAGTAATTGTGCAAAGCAAGCCGTTGCTGTGAGACTGCTCCCGTGAATATATCTCATCTTCTCCGTCACCTGCTGGCTTTCCTTCCTGTCAGGTGGGGAAGCATGATGAAGCCTGGATGATCCTCAAACAAATCCACGACACCAATATGAGAGCACGTGGGCAGCCGGAGAAAGTCTTCACTGTGAGTGTTTGTTTCTGCCGTGTGCAGCCTCGCCTGGGTTTCTTGACACTTAAGGAAGCAAAGAGGCTTATGTTCTGCCACTGCTGGGACAGGTTTTAATGCTTTCACAGTGCAGGATCATGTCTAAATTATGATGGGTCTGAAAGCTGTTTCGTGCCATTCAGGCTTATTTGCTGTGAACCGCTCTCAGAGAAAGCCGCTTAGTCAACACATGTTTCTTGAATTGATCATTTACTGTACTATACGTTAATCATCTATATTCTCCCTTTTGATTTTGATTTGATATTCATTGCAATTCTTGCACATATTTTAGTTTAGTCTTCCGGTATCAAGGCAGATGTATGTGAATGATGTTAAGTTATGAACATTGCTTGTATGTGGAGTTAACTTGAACACATTTTATGACTAATTTAACAGGTTAACAGGATCAAGATCCCCAAACAGCTGGATGAGTTAGTTGAAATGGAATCACAATCTGGAAATCCCGTCTCCAAGCTTTTCTTCAGGATAAAGGCTGAAGTACACGGGGTAAATGATCTCCTTTTTATGCATTTGAAACAGAAAATTTCTATTCATAAGCTCAGATAAAACCAAAGTTTTAATATGTCTCTCATTCGTACATAGATCTATCTGAACCTTTTGAAGTGTTTCAACTACCCCATGCAAGAAAACATGATGCGACTGGCTATAGTGTGGTTTACTCTGTCATTTGGGTAAGACTCTTTCTGATGTCATTTTTTGTCATAAAAAAGCAGAAAAGTGTCTTTGGTGAGAAAATAGCTGTAGGGAGCCTGGCTTGTGGCGACATTGCATTTCTGTCATGTCCATCTCTCTGCTGTTCGGAAGTTGCATGATCTCAAAAGCAATCACAATCTCTAGTCTCACCAATTTGCAAATATAAGAAGGAAAGCACCACAGACAGAAGAGGAGAAAAATAGGCTAAAAACAGCAATCTATGGCTCGTCAGCTGATCGGTTAATTCTTGTTAATCATTGTTGTTGCAGGTATTATGGGCTCTCTGTCTGGTTTCCTGATGTCATCAAACACCTTCAGGCAGATGACTATGCCTCTAAAGTTAAGATTCACAGCAATGAGCGCATCGAAGGCTTTACCTTTAACTTTACCCTGGAGAACCAGATCCACAAAAACGGCCTCTTCATTAATGACCAGTAAGACACATCAACTTATCTCCAGGATTAAAGATGGAAAAATCTTACTGGAGGCTTTTTTGCTTTTATGTATTTCTCTCTGTTTTTTCTTATAAAATATAATTTGATTGTCTTGAAGCCAAATGTAGGTTAAGTGAAGATAACATGATGTTTGTTTCTTTAGATTCATCAACATGAAGCTGAAGTCGGTTACCTTTGTTGACTCCACCTTTCGGAACTGTAATTTTGATGGCGTGACCTCCGTGGGCTCTTCCTTCAGGAACTGCACTTTTATCGAATCATTTTTTTACAACACAGGTGATTCATTAGGATTTTTTTTTCACAAGACAAACAAACAAAAAAACTCAAATCACATTTTTGAAACACAGTGCACTGTGTAACTTCAAGATCAGGTTTATTATTTTTTGCCCTGTACATAAAATTCAGTATTCAGCACAGTAAATACGATCAGGTGCAAATAAAACATGATACAGCATGACACAGAGTAAGATGAGGAATTAAATTTTGGATGAAATGTAGAGACTACAGGGAATAAAATGAACAAGATGAAAATGACCAGCTTCAACCCTGGAGACAAATGAAAAATTCAGAATTTTTTATTTGAATCTGCCACTAAAATGAAATGGTAAAAAAAGTAAGTAACAGCCATCGTGTTATGACACAAGTGTGGGTCTCTCTAACTCTAAATCTCTCTAACTTGCTTTTCTGTGCGCCGGGTGTGTCATGCAAAAATTAAATGGAAAGGGTAAACCATGTAAGAATTTATATTTCAATATGCAACTCCTCATTAATATTTAGAGTGTCTAATAATACATTTTGTAATTTCATTTCGTTCTGTATGAATTAATTGTTGAATTTACAAATTATCTTTAGCAATCTACATTTTTATTTCACAATTAATTACTCACTATTAAAATGTCGGTTTGCTGTTTTGAAGATCCTCCTGGTCATCCATAAACATGCAGACAAGATGCTTATATCTGTGTTGCAATGCAAAATCTTGTTCTATGTACATAATAACATCACAGGGTATTTTTCAGCCTTTGAAATGTGTCAATTGATATAAACTCAAAATGGGCATTCAGGTTTCACAACACTAAATTTGACGTGGCGTCTTGTGTGACTTTCACTCCATGATTTAAAAATGCACTGGATTCTGTTTTTGTTTTTAATGGAAAACAAGAGATACGTTTGATAATTTCTGTGTCTCACATTGACCATGTAGAGTGTAATATGTGTTTGTGTGTGTGTGTGTGTGTGTGTGTGTGTGTTTATTGTGTTGGCAGATATTGACGATTCTAAGTTGATAGATGGCACAGAGGTGATCAACAGCACTTTCACCCACAATAAGACAGGATGCCAGATGACTTTTGATGATGACTACAGTGCCTACTGGGTTTACTTCATCAACTTCCTGGGCACCCTGGCTGTTCTGCCTGGAAACATTGTGTCTGCCCTTCTCATGGACAAAACTGGGCGCCTGTCCATGTTGGGTAAGAAAGGGGAGCGCATTTTATATTTGAATGTGTACAGGTAATGGAGCCTAACTAATACCATGTGTCTGCATGTCCATCAGGTGGCTCCATGGTTCTTTCTGGCATCAGCTGTTTCTTCTTGTGGTTTGGCACCAGCGAGTCCATGATGATTTTCATGTTGTGCTTGTACAACGGCCTGAGCATCTCCGCCTGGAATTCACTGGACGTGGTCACGACAGAGTCCTTCCCAACTGTCAGGAGGTGAGAAGACAAACAATTATACAATACGGATAATTAAAGAATACACAAGCAGAAACATTGCAGACATTTTTTTTCACTCAGTCACCTTCAGCATATTTCTTTACTCTCTTCTTTCTGTGCTGATTTTCTCTCTCCAGGGGAACCGGCTTTGGCTTCTGTAATGCTCTTTGTAAGCTGGCTGCAGTCCTGGGAAACCTGATTTTTGGTTCTCTTGTCGGCATCACCAAGGCCATTCCTATCCTCTTGGCATCATCGGTGCTTGTTGGGGGAGGTCTGGTTGGACTCAGGTTGCCTGACACCCGGGCGAATGTCCTCATGTAACACCAGTGTCACTTTGCCAACTGGGATAAAAACCAGTGAGTCCTGAAAGAAGCCCACAAATCTTTAGAGAAAAAAATACAAGTTGTTTGGTTCATTAGGGTCTTGCTGCTATCAATCAAATTTAATTATTTAAGCTTAGTTCAAGCAAAATAGCAACCAGGCTGCTTCACCATACTTTTTGGTTTCATTATACAAATCAAAACCTTGCAAGGTTTTTAGAAGCTCTGTTATTATGTAGATGATTTGTGTGAAAGGTTTTGAAGCTTTATTTGGAGTTTTGTTTGAATGGTTTCCCCCCTCAAGCTGCAGTCATCACCTTGCCGGAAGACACAGCACGGTTGAAGCTCAAGGCTTTTAATATTGATACGGTCTTATTAAGACAAGCCAGATGGATAGAAAGGGAAAAACAAGCTGTAATGAGCACAACCAACCTGCTGTGTGACAACGCAGGGAATACATGATCAGACAGAGCGGACGCATTGACAGCTGGTTTACCCACCGGACCTGCACACACAACACAGTGCATGTGTGCAGGAAACCATCTTACAGAAACGCTTTAAAGAAATAACCAAAAGAAAAAAAAAGAAAAAGAAATGAGCAAATACACAATTTTGGGTTGCCATAGTACATTTTTCAAGCTGACTCATAAATCAAACTGTACACACAATACTATATTTTTATACATGACATTTACTCTGCAACCTTACAAAGTAGATCACTTGTATAGAAGACAAAGCCCTTTGCATTACGCTCCCATCTCAAAAAGGCCGGGGGGGGTATACTGTATGTAAAGTTCAATCTGAGGATGCAAACTGTTTTTTCCCCCTGTATTATTCTGGAAGTTGGAATGATAATGAATCTTGTCAAGTTGTTGCTGTTCTACATCCCCATCCATGTGTTGTATTGTTGTGGTACAAAACGCTCTGTGACAAGTTCTCCTTCTGATATAGTTTTGTGTTGAATCCTGCTTGTGGCAGTGATGTGTCCTGTGTCCTGCTGCTTCCTTTTAAAAATGATAAATGGCCTTTTTAAATGTGCCTCTCCCTGGTTGGTGAAGTCAGTCTGTGGTCATGTCCTGTCCAAAGGCTAGAAGGAAAACAGACAGAAACTGAAACTTGTATAAATGCCTCAATTTTTTTTTATATCTCAAATTAAGTATTCCACGATTTATTTTTGAACATAGGAGAAATCTTGCAAGAGTAATAGAGTAAGAGTCACATTATGTATTTTGCTTATAGACGGAGACCTCAGTGAAGATTGTTTATGATAATATGACATTAAATTAAAGATACTAAAAGTTACTTGAAAAAGTCATTTAGGAAACGTCATGCAGCTACCATAATAGTTTCAAAATATTTTGAGACATTCATTTAGACTGATTATGACTGTTTTATGTTTTTTTTCCCCAGACAGATATACTATATAAACACAGTTGCTCTCAGTCTTGTTTAATTTCTACCTGTAGCCTGTACAGTCTATGCTCACCAGGACTTATCTGATTTTGTGGTATTTGCAAATGTAACGTTATTGTTGTTTGCCAATGCAGCCGATTCAATAACAGCCGGTCAAAAAGAAAAGAAGAATGCGGTACAAGAATATCCACTTGGAAAACCTTAACCTTTTCCCAAATTTTGTAAAATGATTTGAAAATAGTGAAGTGTGGTGCTATTGCTCAAATTATATTTTTAGACTTTATGATTTATATTTTTTTGGAAAAAGAAAATGATATACAGATTCTGGATAAAAGCAGTGACCCATGTCCAGCACTGTGGACTGCTGTCTGTCGAAACAAAGAGATAGATGATCTGCTGGGTGTGTTGAAAAGTTGGTAGAAGTTTAATCTGATGATTGGAAAACGTACAAAAAATGTTATGTTTTAAAGTATTTGATGTATAGCTTTCAGTAAATGTAGTATTTTCTTTTGTGTGTGTAAGACAAAGAGACATTGAGAGTATCTTCTTTATGTGTGTTTCTGTGTGTGTGCCTCCATATGGATGCGTGAATGTAAATACTGTGTACATATCAAAACTAATATAGATGAAGTTCTGGGTTAAATCTTACAGAATTCCTTGATTGTTTTCTGATTTGTCCGAGAGATAATTTCACCCACTGTATCTCTGTTGTGCATCTCCACGTGTTGTTGGCTTTCACCTGCTACTGCTGTGTGTGCAGATTTGCATGTATGTAAGAAACCCTAAGTTTGCGTTCTTCCTGTAAACTCTCCTGGCAGAAAATAATGGCAATATTCAGATTTTTGTTGAGGAAAAATGTGAATGTATCACTTTCATTGGTTTTGTTCAATCATTTTATGGCGGTTGTCAATTATAAGTGGACTATAAAGTCGTGCATATTAATATGAAGGGCCTGACAGTCTAAAAAATGACTGAGATGTGTGTTCAGAGGTCCATAAGTGTGAATATATGTGAAGAAACGGTTGCCAAATGATGCCCTGTGAATAACATAAAATACGGGAAAGACAGGGACTGCAGACTGTGCTGCTTTTGAACATAAATATATATAATATATATAAAATAAAAGTTATGTTCTCTAACAAATTATCCTTTGTTTTTATTTAATATTTTATCTTTTTAAGTCTCAAAGTGAAATGAATGCCTATGCTGTTTATGACTTAACTGATAATTGGACAGATGCTTACCCCACACAATCTTAGGGACAAACTGTAAACACAAAGGCAGAGTAATCCTCTCTTTGCTCACCAGTTAATTTGCATTTGTAGATGAGGATCTTCACAGTTTATTTTGAACTTCTGCAGTTCATTTCAAAAGCCATGCAACATGCTAGTGCCAATGTTTTTCTTACGAAGGAAGAATGAGAATCTCCTCCTTTGAATATGCAAAGTGGTTCAGGGGTCACGGCTTTTTACCATGTGTATCTTTGCCACCTCTTGTATTCTCCCTTTCTTTTCTGTTGTCTATTTATTATTTGTCTTTGGTCAGATCCTGCAATATTAAGTAAATTCTGAAAAAAAATATTCAAAATAAATAGATAAAATCAGAATAAAAAAATACAAAAAACAGAATTCAGATCATTAACTTAAAATTTTTTATACCCATAAGGCTCCTCTTGGCAAAGAAAATTTCCTCGGCAAAACACAACAACCCAAGCCATCATTCTGCTTGCTATAATGCAGGATATGACAAGTCAAAGAAAAAAAACACAGTGAAACACAACAGGATGTAACTTTGCTCATCTCAGATTATTTCAAAACTGAATTACCTTGCCACCTAGTGGTTAAAGTTGAGTATTGACATAGTTACCATAACTGACAGAAGTGAGAGTGAGATGAAGAGAATACCTCATATACAACAGAACCTCTACAATAAAATATTAAATATAACTTAAACTTGACCGTAAGGTTGTCTGTGTGAAATCTACATTTACTGGTTAATACGCTGGTAAACATATACAACCTAAAATTACAGGGACTTTCATGGCAGAACTCTTTGTTAAAAAGTAAATATAGTTACAGTACAGGCAATGATAGGTACAAATAGTAGCTATGGGCAATGGAATAAGTTTGAGTTTATTACGTATACTTGGAAAAATCATTGTCATTCCCTTAAAAAAAAATTGAAATAACTATTTTGGAAAGCACGCCATCAAAATACTTGCATTTCTATTTCATATCAGGTTCATGGAGAGAAAAAAACAAAACAAAACATCGAGCTGAAAATGGTGTTAAAGTCCCATAAAACGAGTTTACCCCTGTAAGAGTGATTTTCCCCCCGTCCCGTGGCCTTGAATGCTGCATCAGCCTCCTTTTGACCAGGAGGTGGCGCAAGGTGCTACATGTACACCTAACCGTCCCGTCAATCACTTCTTTAGGAGGCAAGATAACGCCAAGCAGAAGCACTTTCTTCAAGACTCAAGGAAAACTAGTGCTCACCATGGGCTTTGTCAGCTGCAAGTCGCAGCGGGCACTTTCATGAAACTTTTGGAAACTGTTTCGCAGTTCTCGGCATCCCCGCCCATTTCCACACACCGGTTACTTCATTCATGTCAATATATCCTGAGAGGGGCGGCTCTCTGCTGAAACGTTAGCTCGCAGGCTGAAGCTATTTCCAGTTCAGACGAGTTCAAAAGTGGAGGATACGAGACAGGATGTACCATGAAGAAACTACAACGTTACCGAAGCCACGTTATGGAAGTAAGTAAGATGTTTTCTGACAACTCTTACAAACCTAACGGCGTTGACTCCTGAATTTAAGTAGCCACGAGGGGCGCCGGTTGAGTACAAGCTAGGGTGAAGAGAAATGACAGAGATGCGTGATGAGCAGCAGGTGGTTCACCTGTACCTGGAGACCTGCCAGTCTCTAGCAACATTATAAGGCAGGATGAGAAAGAGCTTACAGGAGAAACTGATAACTTGATGAAAAAACAAAAACAAACCCATGGTCAGAAAATTAAGATCAAACTGTCAAACTTCTTTCCTCAAGGTGTCCCTAAATGCACCACAGTGATTTTTTTTTCAATGTTTGACACGAGAAAACACCATATCAACATGGCTGCACATAAGGCTTTTTCTCATGGGTTAATCATTAATTTTACCGTTTCATTGCTTTTGAGAAATCTACAACAGACTGTGTCAAAGAATTAATAAGATTAAAAACAAAAGATAACAAATCTGCAAAGTGCCTCCATGTCGAGGTTTCCTGTAGGTATCTTGTCACTAACCTATATCTATGGGCAAAGTACAAGTTGGTAACAGCAGTCAATTTTGCGATCAATGCTGTTTTTGTGTACTTTAATGTTTTTATCTTTTTTAAAACATGTTATCTGTTGGTTGTAAGTTCAGCAGACTGCTGACATTAATTTGCCTTTAATGCGTAAAACTGCTCAAAGTTTTTGCAAGTTATCCCCCCCTGCTTATGTTTTGATTTATGTAATTGTGGGACAAGAGCAGATTTGAATCCTGCGAATGATGTCAACAATTGTCATCTAAGCTGTAGTTTGTGGCTTAGCCAATGAAATGGAGAAACATTAAAACAAATTTTGGATTAATTTATGTCCCATGTGTTCCCTGGTAAGGTCACAGAAAAGAAACCCCTACAGCTAAACAAAAGCATGAGTCATAATGACTGTGACTACAGACCCGGTCAAGTGATCCTGTGACACACAAAAGCAACAAACCCATCATGGTAGTTAAATATAACACTTAGTGCAAGAGCGCAGACAGGCTCTTCCAGGAAGTGAGCAAGTGAAGCTTGTTTGTTAGAGCTGCGTTGGGGCTGCTTCAGAGCTAAACATCGAAATAAATTTTCATCCAAGTCATCTACACAGCTGGGCCACTTAATAATGGTTGCATAGCTGGATAATGTGCTCATGTGGGTGTTAACATGTTGCAGCCAAATGGTGGGATCATTGTGTGTATCTGCATGTTAGGCGTGTGATTGTCCTCACATGTGAGTATTATATGTCAAGCTTCTACTCAGACTTAGTGAACAAAGGTCTCTGCAGAGTGCCTTCGAAAGGCTTAGAAGGTTCAGGTTGTCCCGAATGATGCTAGATTTAAGAAGAAGTACACTTTATTTTTTGCACTTTTAAACATGCAACTGTCTTATTTTATGTTATTTTAGTTGGTCACTTTTAAATATCAGTGGCAACGGTCCCACTACCTTTTTTAAGTTGTAGTATTTAAGACAATCGGCAGGTTTAACCTATGATTTTAAATCATGTAAATTATCAGCTAAAGAAGGCACAGATACTTCCATTGTTACAGTCATCTCTTTTTCTTTTTATATTTTTTCTAATGAGGAAGATATGAATCCTAAAAGCTGTACCAATTCATGTGAAGCTTCAGCCAGTAGCCCATACTTCTGTGTGAGAAAGCTCCAAACTGAGCCCCTGGATCTGAGACTCTCTCTTCACTCAGCCAGAAATAAAGAGATTTCATTGGATTAAAGTGGGGGTAAGGTGCATCTGGGGGGAGGAGTTCTCATAGAGATGCAGGTATAGGTCAGCTCCCAACAGAAATCACTTGTTAGTTGCGCACCCCCTGTGGGGCCATTGAGAAGTTCTGATGTACTGTAGGAGTAAATTTTAGCCTGGCGCTATTTGAGTCATAAGCATTAAGAATTGCTTTCTTGACAATTTGCATAAAGTGGATATGGTGGTAAAAAGTTTACACAGCCTTGTTAAATGGCCCACATTTTTAAGATGTTAAAAACTGAGACCACAACATGTCACAAAAGTATCCACTATTCTGCCTTATTTTTTGTACAGTCGGCTGATGGAAGCCTTTTTTGACGATAAAAATATCCATGTTTGGCTGCAATTTTATGAGGAGAAATCTTTCAAAAAATAAGAAAACATGACAAATGAGACGGGCTGCACGGTGGTGTAGTGGTTAGCACTGCGGCCTCACAGTGAGAAGGCCGCGGGTTCAAGGAATTATGAGTAGAAATGCCAATAATTTTTGCCACTAGTTCTTCAGGCATCTGCTAGGAAGCTGAGGAGGAATTTGACCTTTCGGCACAACAATGACCCTAATAATACATCCAGATCAGCAAAGCAATTGCTCCACAGGAAGGAAATTAATGTTTTAGAACGGCCCATCCCAAGCCCAGACCTCATCAATAAAAAATTCTGTGGAGTCACTTGAAGATGGCTGTTTACATGACATGTCATTGTAATCTGACAGATTTGGTGTGATTTTTAGGAGGAGTGAGCCGGTGATGCCAAGTATGCCCTGCTGTGATATGCAACCAGCTTATTCTAATTTGTTTCCTTTAACAAAGTCTCTACAGTGTTTGACTACATCATAAGATTTTTTTTAATTAAAAGTTAATTTATAGTAAATGTCATTTAATCTGTTAACAAACTTGAGCTTTTCTTTGTTTGAATCTTGTACAGAAAACTGCTGAATACCCTGTTACCCATGTGGTGAAGAGTTATTTTTACAGTGTATTTTGTAGAAATGCATCAAAAAGCTCTTTCATATTAATGTTTTGTACAGAAAACTAACATTTTTTTCTTGTTTAACATGATAAAATAACCCCTTAACTTCAGTAATTCACCTCAGATAAAAATATTGCATATATGTCCAATAATGAAAACAGTTACATGATTTTAGTTGTGCTTCCTTTACCCAGCCATTCAGGATGACGAGAGGCTGTCAGCGGAGGAGATGGATGAGAGGAGGCGACAGAACATCGCTTACGAGTACCTTTGTCACCTGGAAGAGGCCAAAAGGTAGTATGGGAAAGGATGAGGGGACTATAGACCACCAGATTTGGTGGAATTTGCTTCATTAAAACTCTGATAAGAAATAGTGAAACTATGCTCTTGGGTTTGTTTGCCCTTTTGATTAAATTAATTAGCTTTCAAATTTTTTGTGTGTTTGATGAATATTGTTGCAGGGAGTAGTTGAGGAATGAAGGCATGGGTACAGTATGCAAGAATATTTGCATGAAAGAATATTGTAGTATACAAATGAGTTTTTTGTTGCATGTAATGATGGCTAACGGCAAGCTTGTTCCTTTTAATATCAAGTCTAAGCTGAAAGTATGCTGACTGGATAGAAGAGTGGCTTTTGTCCACTATGGCCTTAAAGTGCCTTATTGCTGAGATATTCAAATGATAATCTCTGATTTCTACAAGATTTTTGTCTCAAAAGTAATTCTGAAGACAGCATGAGCCTCATGAATCTCAGGGGCGCCTGAACAATGTTTGAATTAAACCACTTCCTGTCTTCTTCTCAAAGACATCCAGCAGTACACAAAGGAACAGGAAATGTGATCATGCCTCTTCTAACAGTCAGCATTAGTGGCACCTCCGCCTAGCTGCATAGTGATTATTTCCTGGGATTATTAATTTATGCTTAAAATTCATAATACAGTCATGCATCTGCCTGGACTTCCCCAGGTTTCCTTTATACTTTTCTCCTAGATTATTGTTTGACAAGTGAACATGCACTTTGACTCAGTGTTGACTGATCTTGGCTACATTATCTGCTTATGTCACAGGTTACAAGGGCTAAAGTGAGCAGATTCACCCTTCATAGTCACTCAGATTATGACACTTTTTATAGTGTTTTGTCAAATCTCTAGTGGAGGGTTATCTCAGTTGCCCAGACACTGTTTAGGGAAAGTAATCCATTGTGAAATACTAACATTAACCTTGAAACCTTCATTTCATAAACTTTCTTTTTTATCTTCCTGTTATTTCAGTCTGCCGGTTGGCTTTTGTCAGTCCTGTCAAATGTGGAATGGAACCTCTATTCTGTGAAATGTTTCAAGTTAGATGAGGATTAAAAAGGGCCTATAATAAGGCTGTAAGCCACAGAGAGCATGGGATTAGGTTCTGGTCTCAGGAGTCAAGAGGCCTCTACTATGAAACTGGATTTAGAGTTGGCAAGGTATTGCCATGCAACATTTGCCGAACTGTGGATAATCCTGGACAATGTGGGGAAATAAAATGTGCTGATAGAGAACAAGCACACACATTTTCTTTATTGAGCAGAGGTCAGTATTGCAGGATGGACAGCTCTGCAGCAGAGTCTTGTAAATTGTGCAGGTCTTGTATCGTTACATTGAAAATTCTGCAACTTATTTTACAAATGTGATTTCTGATAAAATCATCTTTGATAACATTTGTTGTTTTTTTTTAGTTTACCTGCCTCTAATGATTGAATGTGGTAGCTCCTGATCAACTCGGGCTGTGGCTCTGCTGGACAGACTGATGAAGAAAAATCATGCCTCTTCTTGGAGGGGGCACATTTGGCGGTGATATTTTCAGTTTGTCCACCACATCAGTACATTTAGCATGAGCCGCTTGTTTGAAAAAACATCTGAAGAGGGCGGTGAATTAGAACAATGAAGCTAAGTTGTTACTTTAGCAAGTTTACAGCTGACATATTCCTAGCCGGTGCTAAGGCAAAGGCAGGATTGGGAACGAGAAAAATGCACATTCCTGCATGGCTTTACCCAGTAGACTGTTTGCATCCATCAGTGTTTGTGGTGTTTTCTCATTTTTGTATCTTTTTTTAAATTTCTTTTAAATCTGATTATTATCCAAGTAGTCATTTTTAAATTTTGTTCTTTTTTGTGTACTAACATCTGTCTTTAGACAGTTGTCAGTTGGTAGACACGCCCTCTTACAGACCACACAAGCTCACCCATAGAGTTTTCTAGACTTTGTCCCTTAACTACAGAGTAGAGCTGATCATTTACATTTGTAGTGTTTATTTGGCTGGAAACTTCTTTTTTTTTTTTGGGTGATCTGGTGGAAACACCACAGGACAAATGCCCAGCAAAAATTACTTTACGTTATGTTGTTGCATTTATAGTTGTGCATTTGGCTGCCTGGATACAAAACCCTTCAGCTCAAGGCTAATGGTACAATTCATTATTTTCCTCATCCTGTTTTTTTCTTCTAAAAGTTATGGCAGGAAGTGACGACCTGTATATTTACTGCTTGCCGGTTTGCTAACCATGTGCTTTGTCTGCCAGGCTTTCTTTCTGTTCACAGACTGTGAACTGCCTCCATTTAGTATTGTCTTAATTTAGTCACAATCAACTCTACTTTTGATGAAGCAGGAGAGCTTGAAAAGGGTTATTTAATGACACTATCTGTATGGTTCTTCTGAAAAGCAGATCATATGGCAAATTAAGATTTTCATTTGACACAAGGTCATCGCATTGTTCACCCCCTAGGCGTTCACACTAACTCATGACCAGCGTGACAAAGCTCCATGACACAAACTTCCAAAAGACATTCTGTGTAAAAAATAATACTGGTGCTGAAAAAAGACCCTAGTTTGCTAAAAATGTATTCAAGGTGGGATAGATTCATGTTATTCAGAAAACTGTTATGTTTAGCATGGTGTCACATGTTGGACAATGACAGGAAGGCCTTTTTTGGAGAGACATAAACAGGAGCTCTTGCCTATCCAGCTTCAGGAGACAAGTCTTCCATTGTTTTAAGCGCAGGAAGTTAAGTTTCACTGGAGAGCCATGCAGCCCATGCAGGATGTTCCTTTGCTCTGTTTTTTAAGTAACAAAGACTGTTGCTTTTTTAAATTTAGTCAGTACTTGCTCTGTGAAAAAATGTAAAGATTAAGCAATGTATTTTGGTTTATATTGATTTTAATACATTGTTAAAAGTCATTGTATCAGTTTCATAGCCGACAAGCACCAAATGGGCTCTCCTGATGGCCAGTGTTGTATGATTATTGAGGCTTCACTGGTCTGTAATTACACTGACAAAAATCACTCTAAGCAAACTAATCTTGAGCCTTAACCTTTGAAAAAAGCCCATTGCATCTAAGTACAGTAATCAGCAGCACTGGTTGGCTCAACTGGCAATGGAAATGGTTCATTCCTCAAAGTGCTTATCTTACACACTTCACTGGGTCTGCTATGGAAGTGCATGGTGTGCCTTAATGTGCTGACACATGTTATGCCAGACTGGATCCTCCGAGCACCCGCATGGACTTAATTAATCTAAACAAGGTGTCATCAGTGTACTTTCGGGAATGAAGGCTTTATTGTTGTTGCTTAAGCTGAAGGGAGGCAGGGTATGTTGGGTTGATTGAAATCCAGGCAAGATAAGCAAACTCGGTCCCAATGAATTGTGTTTTCCCTTTTCAAAAACAATAAATCTAGTTGTAGGTACAAGAACACCAAGGTAATAACTCTGTTGGAGGTGCAACTATAGCAGTAAATGTCACCTCAGTTGTAGGCAGAAAGATAATGTGTAACAGACACCAACACCACAATGATTCACTATTCTCACAAATAATTCCCTAGTTTTCTGGAAGGGGTTTTTCCTAATATCTCTGGGAATAGTTTGGGATACACTGGAGCCCTGAAGCCTCTGTCAAGCCTTTCAAAGAGACATTACATCAGTTTGAGATGAGATTAACACTCTAACACACAATGTTCTCCCATTAGTTTTTTATTTTGAAAGATTTCTTAGATCATCTGATAGTGATTTAGATTTTCCTGATAACATGTTAATTTCACTATTGAAGCTCCTAAATCTTCATATTTGTTCAGTTTTATTTACAGAATAAACAGAGTGGTGTTAAATGATTCAGATCTGTGTTGTTTCACTTAGTTCAGTAAGCTGAAAGGACAGCCTGCAAGTGTCTACAGCCCTCTTTCTAAAGCATGCAGGACTTAAGGTGGGTGTTGGCTGTAACAACGCTCATTTCCCTCACACCAACAGGCTGTTTCAGTATTCTGTTAAATCTGGGTAAAATAAGTAGATACTGTATGTTTGGATGTGGTTAACCCTTTGATTTCCTGTTAACAGTAAATCAGTGTGTTGTTATAAAGGTCCCGGAGGACAAAGCTGAGGAGACGATGTTTTTAAATTTACACAAACTTGTTGGTAATCTTGTTGCTGATCATTTTGAGTGTCTAAATCTGGGCCAAGGGTTAGGGTAGTTAGGTTTATCAGGACATATTTTTGTATGCCTTGTTGAGCTGTTTCACTTCTGCCTGTATGAGGAAGGGTAGCAGGTGAAGGAAAAGTTCATATTGACTTGCCGACTGCATGCAGGCATTCAGCCACCAAATATCTGTGCTCCGCTCACTGTTGATATCAGATAGCAAACAATAGACTTGTAACCATAGGAATGTTACAAAGAAGTTGATGAATTTCATGCTCCCAATAATATTCTAAAAAAAAACAACATGCCACTGATCTCTGACGGTATGTTGCCCTTTTAGTAGAGCAGTTTCCCCTATCCTTTATTTTCACCTCTGCTTTGGAAACACTTTTACGCACCTCTCTTTTATACCAATAACAAGCTTTGTTAGACTCTTCAGGAAATTCCTCAAAAATAATATTCTCTATAATCGCTTAGCTTAAAAGATTATGCTTTTGGACATCATCTGCTTCATCTTTTGTCAATTTGTGTACTTCTAGGTGGATGGAGGCCTGCTTAGAAGAGGACTTGCCCACTACTACAGAGCTAGAGGAGGGACTTCGGAATGGTGTTTATCTTGGCAAACTTGCTAATTTTTTTGCCCCCAAAATGGTGTCTGAGAAAAGAATCTATGACAGAGATCAAGCCCGATATAAGGTAAATATAAGCACTACATATGGTTGTTTCAGATTCATCACGTGACTGAGAAACCGTTTCCAGTCCGTTCAGGCACTTCCTGACAGTTGAAAACAATTTTAGACAGGAAAAGGGTAAAGTGACAGACCTGCGTTCACCTAAGTTTTTTCTTTGAAATGTTTAAAAGCAGAAAGTAACGATGGAAAAACAAACATCCTTTCTGCATTACCATAAAAATTGCACAGTAGTCCTGGTCCAGTTATTTGATGCTAAACTTAAGAGTCAGAACAGTTTTCATAAGTATGAAAAAAACCTGTTACTTTTATCTATATATGGTGCTATGGTTTAGGGCTATTTGTGCACAAAGTATTTGTTTGTACTTCTTAAGTATGTGGCTACATATGTCTTTACTTGTATGTTAATTTCCAGAGCAAAGGACTGCACTTCAGACACACTGACAACACAGTGCAGTGGCTGCGAGCCATGGAGTCAGTGGGTCTCCCCAAGGTAAGAAGATTTACAGTAACAACCAGCAGTGATGCATACGTCAGTAAACACAGACATTATAAGGATCCTTTGGAGCTTGTCTCAATAGTTCACACGGCAACACTTAAACATAAATATCTGTTGAAAAAAAACAAACAAAAAGCACACGGTAGGGATTGCTGTCATCACGATTCCCAGCCATTAAGAAACTTTGTGATGAGCCAACCTGACAATCTGTTGTGTGAAGTCATTTCCTCCAGCTCCACCAAATCTGCGCTGTTAACACACAAATAGAAACACATGCTCTGAGATCTACATCTAGCCTTTCACATTGTTTCACATTTTAAAATGTAATTAAAATTAGACTTCTCTTGGTCCTTGAAGGCTGTAGTCCATCATGTTTTAGATGTTTATCTGTTCCAACACTTCATTCAAATCAAATGGATCCAACAGCCTATCAAGTTCTGCATAGTGGCTAATGTATTGTATTGAAACATCAAAAACTTGCAGGTGAGGGCCAAGATTCTTCACCACCTCACTGAGTTACATCCTAGAAGTGAAACTGAAAACATGCTATTTCTGTTATATAACTTCATGTCTCCGAACAATATGCAGGTTTAAAAAAGGAACTTTAAGATACTTGTTTGGGAGGATGTGAAATGTGGGTGTGGAAAAAAACTGCTGTTGAATATTTTATCCATGTGAAAATGCAGCAGAAAAGAGTTTAAAACCCCCCAAAAAACCCTATGACAGTTTTGGTTTCTTCTTTCAGATATTCTATCCTGAAACAACAGATGTGTATGACCGCAAAAACATGCCAAAGGTGGTATACTGTATACACGCATTGAGGTACGACTGAAGAGATTTCTTCTTTTCACTTTTTCCTACATATTGCACCTCTGACAATAAAATTGCTCCTTTATTCTTCTGATCTTTTCTTAATGCTGTAGCTCGGCGTCATGCTATGTTTTTCCCTGAAGCATGACATGAATGTTAAGCATGATTTCATTTCTTGGATAAGAATATAATCTGATATTATCAGATGACCCGAAGCCATCAGGAAGATCAAATTCAGTTTTTTTTGTTCTTTTTTTGTTACTGTCACACACTCTGAGAGCATCTGATCTATCCTCACAAACGAAGAACAACACTAAACACTTTTTTTTATTTTGCATTCTGTTCACAATTTTAGGACAGAGTGTTATATGATGACTTTATTACAAGCGTAATACTTGGTCCATTTAAAAACTAATTCACAATGTCAAAAGCAGAAATGGTATTTGGTAAGTGATATGAAACAAACTGTACTTCAGTATTACTTGTCAAACATTTGTGCTAATAGGTCAGTCCTATAGAGTGCCACATGCATTCATAGGCAACTGGACAAAGTTGACAGTAAAGGCCTTATTTAACTAATAATCAACTAAATAGGAGTTATATGTACAGAGGGGTGCATTTTTGTCTCTCACCCATGCAGTCATCCAAACCCAGATTTGAGGAGTAGCTGTGTGAGCTGTCTGGATTGTTTTCTTTGTTGTAGTTTTTCAGTCAGGTCCTGAGGGAGTTTGTTTCCTTCCTTCCATATGCACACACGTGCACTTCCTTCCTGCAAATCCAGCTCAAGTCCCACAAGCTCCCAGTAAATACTTGGCTTTTCCCGAGTATAAATGCATGGAGACAGTGAGGCAAAACAATGGATGCTTCTGCACGTGTATTGTGGTTGAAAACTGAAAACAGAAGAGATGGAAAATGAGGAACAATCAACTTGTGCATCTTGAAACTCTACCCCACTTGGTACTGCAGAGGTGTAGAAACTAGAGGACACTCAAAATGTAGATGATTGTCCTGTCTGATTGGTGGTTGCTCAAGCTTGTCAGGTGATTGTTTACAACCACTGCTCCTTGTGATCATGAACCGTCATTAACCCCAGTCAGCTGTTACTATGTCAATATCTCAGACTGAATCAGCTGCCTCTAAATGAAAACATCATCTTCCGGAATAAGCAAAATTTCGGTGGTTGTTTGAAGCCCTGTGTCCCCCAGGACAGAGTGCATCCTATGTTTACTTACACATTCTGTGACCAAAGGGCAGAATAACCACCAGCTACAGAACTACAACCCCTTCATTCAGAGCCGTGTCGATGCCAGACCTTCCCTAAATATCTATAATTCATTACCACTTATCGGGTACCGGTGGGAAGATGAAAGTTTTATGAAGTTTCCAGCCACCTGCGTACTGAATGAACTGTGTTGTGATGGTGGACTGGCTCCTCTGGCTCAGTTGGTGCATAGAGCAAACTGAGGGAATACTACCCCCTTCTGGTGTATGGGAGCATATTTTAGGAACACTAACCAACATGAGGGAAGGCACGAGAAAAAAACAACAACAAAGAGGTTGTACATTATTTTAATGAAAATTCTGCTCTTTATGGTTTATTACAGCTTGTATTTGTACAAATTGGGAGTTGCACCACAGATCCAGGACCTGCTGGGAAAAGTGGCCTTTACAGGTAACTGCTGTGGGCATTGGCTTACAGAAACATGATGAACAGAGAGCAATAAGAAGCACGTTTTGGTTTGAATGTAAGCATGAGCATTACTATGGAGCATGTTCCCATACTGGTGTAGATGCACCAACGTGTGCAGTTGGACATTTCATAAGAATCTCAGGGCTAATTTTATACGTGCTGCTGAGTCTATATTTAAATAAAGAATTATGTGCTACTATGGGTGTTTATGAGGTTACCGTACCCCCCCCTCATTTCACAAAACAAGTGTATGTACACTTGTTTTATGACCATTGTTGTTCATTTCTGTACTTTTTCATTTTCAAATTACTGAGGGCCTTTAAGCAAAGTAAAAGTCTCATAATTGATAATAGGCTTTCTCCTGGAAAAAATATAGGTATCTGCATTTTATGCTTTCATATAACAGTATACTTTTTGAGGACAGCTCCTGGTCATGTTCAACATCCTAAATATTTAGTCTGCCTGTACTCCTGTACTGTATTTCCTCTAAATACTGAAAGCCATGACTAACAACTTATCATAAACCAAGGTCATGTTTTTTGCAAAAGGCTATCAATTATCAATTAACTGTAACTTTTGACGGAGATATTCAACAGTTTAATTTGTTTTATGAACATTGGTGTTCATCTCTATTATTTAA
>JAVQJG010271902.1:0-16436 GCA_036024015.1 Craterocephalus amniculus
TGTGTGTGGTGTATCCGCCGCCAGTCCAGGAGATGGCGGGAGAGAAAGTGTCAACTGCTGTAAATAAAACAACGAAGAAGAAAAAGACCGGATGTTTGTTGAAGACGTAAGCAGGCGTCATTTTCAAAGCTTGTTAACGGTTGTTGTCTTGGTGCTGTTGTGGCAGAACTGGCCGCAACAGAAACCGTTTACTCCAACCGTCCCTTTTTTATTTTTATTTTATTTTATTATGGATTATCCCTAACAAGAAATCTGCGCTTAGGTGAGAATAATCTCGTTAAACGTCTCTACGTTCAGCGATGTGTATGTTTGGATGCTAACTCTTAGCTTAGCTCATTTTGTGGTTGGTACGATCGTTTTCTTTGATTTGCTCTCGTCTCAGTAACTTGAACAAGACGTTATGGACAACTTGGACTTCTCAGAAGAAGAAATTCAAGAACAGCTCTCTATCCTTGGCTACAAAAACATACCAAAGCACAGGTTGCTTGAATTTAAGCAAGGTTAGCTTCTTGAACATCATCTATTCCTCTCTGTCCATTCACCTTGTTGACATGTGTAAAAGTTTGAATTATTCATCTTCACGTCTTAACAAACAAATAAATGAATTCAGTTTATTTTGTTTATCAGATCTTGATGCACTGATAAGCGGTGGAGGATGGAAAGGCCTAAAGTTTGCAACTCCGACAGTCACAAAATCTCAGACAACCTTTTCCCAGCCAAGTCCTCCTCCTTATATCATAGAGAAAGGTCAGAACCCTTCCTGGTTGTTATTTTAATTTGTTTTGTGGATTATTTTCAGTTTCTGAGGTTTCTTTGTCTCTCCAGTTATTCAGGACTCAGCCAAAGGACACTATACCGACAAAGGAAACCATGACAGACAGGTATATGTCAGATAAAAGCATCACTCTGTTGTGTGTTAATACTCTTAATGGGTCCAAAATGGTCATCCTGACAATAAATAATGTTTACTCATGTAAAAAAAACAACTTCGATATTGTTTCTTCTTAACAAAAAACAACTAGCCATATTTTGTACACTTAAATATGCAGCTGGCATTCATGTAAAAAAACAGTAATATTGTTAAATGCAGTCTTAAAACTGTTTGATCACATGACGATAAACATTGTTTCTGTTATTATCATTCACATGTCAAAGTTAATGTGTTATGTGAAACAGCTGCCCTCCACTCATGGGGACAGAGACAGAAGATGGCAGCAGGAACACGACTCGTACGCTCAGCACTCTGTGGCTCAGAAGCTTCATATTCCACCGAGTGCTTCGTGCAGACTGGAGGTAGAAGCAGATCTGAAAGAAACCCTGTCTGACAGCGTCACACCTCCCCCGGATACGCAGAAGAGATGCCTCATTAAAAGGAAAGTGCTGAGGTAGGTTTAAGTGGAACACAGTTGTCCTGTCGAGCTGTTTTTCAGGCATTCGCTTGTCCACAGATATGTATGCTTAGTTTTGTTTCCTTTTATAGGTATGGAAATTATAGCTTCTTTATCGGGCAAAGCAAAGTGCACTTCTATAGAGGGTTGCACATGGGCCATGAGTTAGTTGATTTTAAGAAGTCTTTCATGAAATGAAATGGAAAATACTTTATTAATCCCATGTTCTTTGCCTCTTACCATCCTATTTATCCTACCTTTTACTACCATATGAGCCTGTGAGAAGCCTGAAATCTCACAGACCCCGTAGTTATAGCACTGCCTTAGGGCGGGACAATTAATCAAATTTGAATTGAGATAACAATATTGCCTTCTCACAATCATAAAAACACTGTAATCGAAGAAAAATGATTAATGTCACACGTATGTAACGGGAATGCATATAGACTGGGTATTCATTTTTTATTGCTATAATTATTTTACTCCCTTACTTGTTTCTCATTTATTTCCTTTTTTTTTTTTTTTAAAGTAACATTTGAGGTTTTGGCGGTTCAATAAACACTTTTTTTATAACCAATGAATATTTGTGCACATTAATTGTGATTTTAATATCAATCAAAATAATTGTGATTATTATTTTTTCCTTAATCATCCAGCCCTACACTGCCTCCTGTCTTAAACTACATCCCTTAACAAATTAACTTTGAGGGCTGATCTCAAAATAAAGCTGGGATGTGAGATTACTACAGAGTCGGGTTATGTGAACCTCAGAGTAAATTCACCAGCAGAACAGTAGAAAAGTAGGAAGATGGGAAGCCCAACATAATATATGATGGGATGAGAGAATCTTTCCCTATAAAACTTCCTTCATCTCCATGGAAACCAGAAGAACCTTCACGGTCTTTGAGCAACATGGTATTTTTTTAAAAATAAATTAGAAATACATTTTTGAAATGTTTGGGGCAGGGGAAAAACTTTTAGCTTTTAGTTAATCCTGTTATTTTATGTTATATGATGTAACATCTGCGCTGTCTGTCTTGTCAGGAAACATAAAGGACAGTCTCTTGTGTGTGACGAATCGGTCTACAGCGAAGAAGACTCGGGTAAGACAGACTTGTATTTATTTGTCTTTTAACAGGATGTCCGCGGGGCCTTAAACAACATTAAAAGTCGCTAAATTATTATTATTTTGGGAAAATTAAGGCCCTTAAAAAATATTAGTTGTGATTTCATAAGGTATTAAATTTAGTTGGTGTTCGAGTTCTGTCCAAATAGTGTGACTGGTATCCATGAATATGTTTCCTGTTCTTGGTAAATAAAAACAAAGACGTAGCCTACTGTTGCGCTCCGCTTGATAGATAGTATCGGGCTCGCGCGCAAGTCCGTGACGTTACGCATATTATGATAGCGAACGTCCTCCTCCTGGCGCGAAACGGTCCAATAACAAAGACGAAATACTTTTGGACTCCCGCTTAGAGTTGCATGATTTAAAAAAAAACAAAAAAACTCAAGCCTAATGCTGAGAGGTTAGCGTAGCTTCAGTCTGCTTCAGCACCAGACCGCGTTAGCAGCAGCAGCTGGGACACCACAGACGCTACTCTTTATTGTTTTTTTTTTTTCTTTTTAAATCATTTAGCTAAGGAGGAAACTACAGATCAATCCATACCTGTCCAGATGTTAGAGACAGAGGGATGATTATGTAGGGGGCATGAATGTGGTGAGTTTTGATTGGGGCCAGAGATGGGCATTGGCCAGAAAAAAGAGGGCACAAATTAGACATTCCTAATAGGTCTAGATTCAATTAGCTGATTATTACGGATAAATTCTGATCTGATGGAAAAAAGTGATGGAAAAATGTTGTCAAACAGCCAATGATATATTTTATAAGTTGTTTACACTGGATGTTTCTGAGGTTGAGGAGATGATGCTTTATAAATTTATGCATTATGACCTAGAGACACTGGAGATACTAAGAGGGGCGCGATCAAGCAAAAGATGCGTTACATATCACATCTCGCGGTGGCGATGTGTTTTTTGGAAGGTGTTTAAAAAGTCTTAAAAAGTTATTGAAATTAACTTTAATAAACAGACATAATAATAAGACAGAAACCAGGAGACACTGAGACAGTTTATGAATAAGAATAAGACCCTTAAGGATGTTAATGTTCAGTCTCTTTTCTTTTCCACAAGAAGTAGTTTTTGCTCTGAGCGTCATTAACAACAGAAATACCCTGATGACAGCAGGAGTGTAAACCTGGTGGTTACCAGCAGAGGGAGCTGTTGGGGTCAGATAATCCTCTTAGCTGCCTCCCTAAGCCCTCAGCCTCCACAGCCTCCACACACACCTCCGCAGCACTGCACACAAAATGTATGACCCCCAATGTGACGACGACAGCGAGGAGGAAAACAATTCCCTGAACTCCTCCTTCTGGTCTGACGGGGAGAGGTGTGAGGAAGAGGATGATGAAGAAGTGGAGTTTGGGAGAGCGACTGACTCCAAACGTGCCGATGACCCAGACAGTGTCCAACCACAGACTCCACCGGAGCTGCAAAGCAAGGAGAACCTCAGCAGAGAGGTGCTGGAAGAGGAAGACGAGGAGGAAGATGAAGTTAGCACCAGCAGCTGTGACAGTCCAGCACCGAGTTTGATGACCTCTGGTTACGGCACATACAGAGCGGAGGAGCAGGAGGGAGGAGATCACCGAGACGAGCACGACGTAACCGAGCTGGACCAGGACAGCCGGGAGGACCCGTCTGAGCTCACAGACGACGACGAGGACTGGCGGTCGCTCGGCAGCTACGCCGACCTCATGGAGCCAGATGTGCGCGTGGCGACGGCGTGCGCGACAGAGGACAGCAAACCGGTTTCTGGTGAAGCGTGTCGGCGAGATGAAGCGCCGCTCCAAGATTTTAGCTTCACCGACATGAAGGAGGAGAAACGACAAGATGCAGCAGAGACATCAGAGGAAGAAATCCCCAAACCTGAGGCAGAAAGCCCGGTCCTGTCGCATGAAGAGCGTTTAGAGGAGGAGCCGGATCAGAACCAGAACCAGCAGGAGCTGAAGCACAGAGTAGAAGCTGATGTTTCAGACGGGTCGCTGAGCAACAAAGATCTGAAGTTTGTCAACTCTAAGATGGATTCCAGCTGGGAGACGTACAGCAGGATGTGTGAGGAGTGGGAGGGAAACCTGAGGCAGATGAAGGGTAAACCTTAAGGCTGTAACGATAGCTACCTGTTAAGTTACAGAAATCGCGATACTCAAAGCCTCGACCCCGACTCACAGTGTCAGAAGATAGTATCGTGAGACGCTTCAATTTCATCTCATATTGCATTCCCTCTACCTTTTATATTTCATTACAAAGTTATACGCTATTTCTAATTTTACATCCTCAGCCTGACTTCTTTGTACAAAGTGAGAGTAATTACTGATGTGCTCTAAATGGCTCATTATGGAGGGGGTCCTGATGAGATCGCATACACTTAACTCATGGTGCAGCGAGGACAGTACCAGCAGAGCCCCAACGGACACTGCAGTAAATCAAATGTCTTCATTGAAAACGGTGACTTATAGTCGTGTTTTTGGCTGTACCACCCAGTCAGGCAGTAAAAAAACACATGGAGTATTATTAAAATCATGGGACAATGCCATAAGTTGTCCGATGAAACGAGGCGCTTGTGGTTGCAGCAAACCTAAACCAAGATCTACGTGGATAAAATCTGGGCATCCAAAATTGTGCTTTATGTTATTTCAATAAAACATCTTACAAATAAATAAAAAAAAATGTTTTCTGTATCGAATCGTGGGTCAATAATCGTGATATGAATCGAATCGTGAGTTGGGAGAATCGTTACAGCCCTAGTAAACGTTTCTGTCTCTAAATCAGTGTTAACCTCCCTCCAGTTAAACCAGTAGTACCACCCAGTCAGCTGTGGCCTACAGCTATTAAATCTGCTTAAAGAGTAAAAGTGCTGAGGACGTTGTCAGCTCGTCATCGCCGTGTTTTAGCTCAGCTTCTGATACGATCCAGCCTCACTTAACGTCCCAAAGCTACCAGATAAGAGAGTAAATTTCCAGATAATTAAACGTTATGTTGCAGGACAAATAACCAGTTGTAAGCTCAGTATGAAAATCATAGAAAATGATTGCATTTTATACAAATATGTATAAAAAGAACATTTAAAAAGGTTTTAACTTGCTTTTTTTATGAGAAATGAGTGAATTATTCCCATTAAACAGTACAGGAAGCGGTAAAAACTCAGTATTGGTTAATATGATTGATAATTCTGTTAATTGTAGAATAAAAAAATGTTTGATGGGATTATTTGTAGTTATTTTTCTTGTAGTAAATAAATGTGTGTGAACATATATGCGTCAGATTGACCCTGACACACAGAAGGAGGGTTAAAGTGAACACAGGCTCGGCTGTTGCAGGAACAAGAATCCAGGCAACTTTACCATCAGGTTTTCTCATAATACTGTTATTCTGTTTCCTGCATGAACGGGGAAGTCTGAGCCTTTAAATTCATTCATCGTCTCATTCTTAATGCCAACAAAACTTAAGATGTCTTTGATCCATGATGGTTTCTGGTTTTGTCTTTTAACTGATGTTATTGTGTCACAGGTTGCAAAAATGTCTTTTATAAGAAAACGATGACGATGACTATAATCTCCAACCCTGACTGCAGGAAGTAGATATATAGCTTAATTATAACATCCTCCTTATCTTTTAATTTTTCAGTGATTTACTTTTGCTGTTATTTGTGTTTTTAGGGTTTTTTTGGCAGAGCTTTTATGTGTTTCAGTGATTATGTGGGGTCGGGTAATGTGTGCATGTGTCGCTGTTTTTATTTCCTGTTGCACCAGCTCTTTATAGTCCGCCACTAATTTTACTTGAGACTGTTTCTCATATTAAACCTGAACTGAGAATGAAATGAAAAGCAGGAAGATTCGTCATCACAACCAGGGGCGAAGTGTTGAGTAGATCTTGTTTTTGTGACGTCTGCAGAGACGGCTAGCCACCTGGGAGAGCGGCTGGCTGAACTCGGTTTATCCACATCAGCTCAGCAGGCCTTTGAGGAAGAGGAGGAGGAGGAGGAGGAGGAGGAGGAGACGATGAGTGACGTCCAGAGCGACGAGGCCGACAGCGACTCTCTAAGTGCTTTTGAGTCCTACATCAGAGGCATGGTGCGTCACCTTGTCCTCTGGGTTTCTCTGGTTTTACTCGTCCCTTTCTGTACATCGGTATGATCTTTGTGAACGTGCTAATTCGTGGAAGAATTACTGATAAATGTCTGTTTCGTGGTTTTCTTCTGTCCAGGCTGGAACTCAGAGTGGCAGGAACATCAGGCCCAAACCCAAATCCTGTAAGTCAACAGGAAGATGCTTGTTTGTTGTTGAAGCTCCAGGGGCCTCATTTATCAGCCGTTCTTACGCACAGATCTGTGCGTATTTTGTGCGTATGCACATATTTACAAAAAGTGTGGTTTTAAGTTTTTCTTAATCTTATTTCAATCCATAAATGGGGAGATAAAGCATTTTCTTTCTTTAATTACAAGATCTATTGATCCTGAACTAGTTCGTGCTCTCATTTTTCTATGCAGTGTTTATTTTTTGTTTGCAAGTTTCATGTTTTTTTTACTGAGATCTTCAGCAGAAATTCCTTCTTTCTTTCTTTTCACCACTCCGACTTCTAAAGGGAAGTGTTGTCTCTATATCTGGTCAAATGAGAGCGTTTCTGCATGCTAATGACCTCGAACGTGAGCGAGCACGGTGGTTAAGCACAAGTGGGATTTATCAACCCTGATTACTTACTGAAGAGCGCACGACCGGTGTACGCACGGTTGATAAATACTGATTTTTCTGCACGTACACACATCGTAAATGTTGTAAGACAGAATATACACATGTTCCTACGCACTGTTGATAACTGAGGCCCCAGGTCCAGAGCTTCGTTCTCACCTGTGTGCTCTGACATTAGCGCGGACCTCTCATTGGTCAGTTTTCCTTCAAACTAGTTTCTAATTCATCAAACGAATGTGTTTCAGTCATCCGACCAGTGATGAGTCAGCAGGCCATAAAGAAAACCGATCCCGTGGCCAAGTAAGTTAAAAACCTCCTAATGAAGGATTTATTTCAGTAACGGCTGGTGAGGATCTGTGTGGGCTTGATGGTGCCACCCAGAGGCATCCAGGACCTGCTCATTAGGACCTGATGATTTCTACAGAACAGAAAACACGAACGGAGCGACAGACTCTGTCTCTGAAGCTGGAATCACTTTAAAACACACAATATTGTGAGATTTATGTGTGTGTGTGTGAGACCTGTTGTTACCTCTCTGGTTGATATAAACCATCGGGTCATCCTCAGTGTCTCTGGACCGGTGGTGTGTAACTCTGTGAGGGATTTTTCTCTAAACACGTTAGGTCTGGGGTGTAAAACTTATTTTGTTCAGGGGCCACATACGGCTCAGTTTGTACTAAAATGATTTGCTGGACCTTTCAGAGCTACTTCTAATGTACAAAAACAAGTTTTTGATTAAAATAATCACTTTTCTTTCAACTAATGAAACAATTCCTCAGAGCTGTTTCGGGCTGATAGAGGACTGGAGTTTATTACCAGCTTTGTTGCTAAAAGAGGATTAAATGTGAATTAAGATCAGTTTGAATCGATACAGAATCGAATTGTTCACCCCAAGAATCGGCATCGAATTGAATCGTGAGTTTCTGTAAGATTCACACCCCTACAAATAAAGAAAATCTGGAGGGGAGTTGAATGCACTTTGACCTGGTCTGCGTGACGTGACGAGTGTCGGAGCCCTGCTCCACACCTATACATGAGGGTAGAACAGGTTTTATCTGGTTTCAGGCCGTATGTCTGAAAGATCATGTGTTCGGTGTTTGGCTCTGCTGAGCTGCAGGTAAACTGTAACAACCCGAGTCCTGGTCGTTTTTAATCCTTTTCTACAAATAAATAAATAAATCAGCAGAGGATCAAACCCTCCGGTTCATCTGCTGTGATATTTCCACCTTCTTTGCCTTGATTGTGGCTTTGCTTCTCTTTTCCATCCCTGCAGGTATTTTCAGTACAAGCAGCTGTGGGACATGTTTAAAGTTCGTGGAGAGCAGGACAGGAAATCGCTCCGCTTGGAGATAAAGGTAAGGAAACGTGTCTGCAGTGCAAACCTCGTTTTCAAAATCGGCTTCTTCCTTCATTTTATTCATTTTGTTGTTATTTTTGCTTCACATAAAATCAAACTATAATGGTTAAGAGCCTTCTGAAGTAACATTGTGGAACATAATCTCCTCGTGTTGACTTGAACTGGAAACCAGTAAATGAAAAATCTTTGATGTGATTTTTAAAAGCAGCCGAAGTCTTGGGAAGTTTATTCCACAGGGAGTCTGGGTTCAGGTGATTCAAGGACTTCTGTAAATTAACAAGCGTGTCAATATGAACCAGATCGCACACATATGACAGAGCCAGTTCATTCAAGACTTTTAAACCATTTATCCTGAAACCAAACGAGAAGCTGTGATGGCGAGACGGGAGTTATGTGCTCTCGCTGTCTTCCTGTCATGTACTGGGGTGATGGATCGCGTGTAAACCAAATGATGTCGGAATGATAAATCTTTATGCTTCTCATCCAGCCAGTCAGATTTATTCTAACTGGATGGAGCTATTTATGTGATAGTTTGTTTATTTAGCCATGACAAGCTGAGATGAAATGGGAGTAAGGAGGGTTTTTTTTTAAGAAGTACAAAGCTCAAATAAGCGCATAAAATGTGAGGATTAGAAGCAGAAAGTCATAAAGTGCAAGTGTAAAACCTGACAGTGTTGTAGTTGCTAATAAAGGCGAGCAGAACTCTTTCTGTCTGAGGGGTCTCGTCTCCACCAGCCCGTAGAAGCTGCTCATTGGTTTTTAAAAAAGGAGGCCAGGTTTCCAGCAGACTGGGGGGTCGACCATCATGCGTCCCGACATCCATGTTTCTGACATGTAAATGTCAGAGTTCAGTGAGGAATCAGTCAGATTTATGCCACATCTCATGTCTGTTTTCTTCTGTCTTCAGGAGCGACTCACCCACCAGCCTCCACCTGTAAGTACTCCACCTGTTCCCCGCTGACAGAAATAAGAGTTTTAACCAGTTTTCCCTCAGACTGGAACCAGATCATGAGTCCAGTCTGGTGTCAGGTGCAGCTGCTTTGTTTTATAATTTCAGACCAGCTGATCCATGAGGTTTGTCTGTGGCTGCAGTGATGTGTTCACTAGCTGTAGTTTTATAACCGCAGACTATTAAAACTACAGAATCAAACCCACATTATCTATCGGATGGGTGACGGACCAGTGTGGAGAAACGATTCACCCAACAAGCAGAAATTGAAAAGACCGATTTCTTATATAAATGAATCCTAAATTTAGGTTTTTCTGAAGCTGCAAATCCTAATCAGCAAAATCTAAACCAATAAACGCTGACAGATATTGATTTGCTACTATTTGTCTATATGTGTGCATTTCATCTTTGAAGGTACAGAGTTGCAGCACTTTTTCAGGATGTTCTAATTTTCTGAGCAGTTCCTGTCCTTATATGATGTAATATGACCCCCAGTTACTGTTGGATGGAAAAAGTTGTGCAGTGTTTGATGCTTCAGCCCTGTCGGACTCTGCCGTGTAGGAAACCGGCTGATTGATTTTTTTTTTATCACTTTCAGCCCAAACCTCGAAGAGTGTTTGTGCCCAACACCTACATCGTGCCAACAGAGAAGAAACGCTCGGCGCTCCGCTGGGAAATCCGGAGCGATCTGGCCAACGGCCTCCTTCCACACAAGTTCACCTACCAGGGTTAAGCCTCAGACTCCAGATGCTTCTTTTTAGCCAAATTTTAATAAAATTTGCATTGTTTTTTTAAAGTAGCATAATTTATTGACTTTTTGTTGTTATAATAAACACAAAAGAAACAAAAAAAGCATCTCCCCGCTGTCAGTCGTTCCTCCTTTGCTACGGGAAGTCGGAGTACGGCAGTCTGAACGGGTACAGCGGCGTGTATCGCTGGTCGTGCCACAGCAGCTTCTCCTCCAGAAACCTGACCGTCTCCAAGGTGAGGACGATGGCTTCGTGTTTCAGGATGCTGTGAACGTTCAGACCTGACGGAGAAAACGCCAACATTAACTTTTATAAACCATTTTATTGCCTCGAACATGAAGAAACGGCGTACCGAAGCGACTCACCGATGGCAGGAATGATGTTCACTGTCTTCAGGCTCGCCGTGGCCTGAAGGATGTTCTCAGGAAACTCTTCACACCTGGAAGCAGCGAAACAAGCGGAGCGTCGGACCAGAGAGCAGCGGGGAAATTTAACGGCCGGCGGGGAGGAAACTCACACATCCACCATCAGCAGCGACTCGCCCCAGTGCCGCTCTCTGATCAGCTCCAGCAAGTACCGAGAGTCCGGCGTGGGGACGTTCAGGGAGTCCACGATGTAAAGGTAGTCCTGGACAAACGGGGAAATGGCCTTTATGCACAGCTCCTGTGTTTCATTACTGGGCAGACTGATTAATCCAGGTGTGTCTGGCCAGTCGGGTGAGTTTGACCTCACCGTCACTGCTAAACTAGCCATCAGTGGTTTAATTTTTAATCACGATTAATCGCAGAATTTCTAAAGATCCTCTTGATTTGTATTTTTTTAGATCTATAACACAATGTTTGTCATGACATAATACTCATTCAAGCTGTTAGAAAGCCTAAATAGGTTTAAATATAATTAATCCTGGTTTGTTTTAATGTTTTTTTGTGAGGTAAACTGAGAGCTGTGATTTCTGAGCTACCCTGAATGCATCGCAGCGCAGCAGAGCATTCTTTCCGACACCGAAAGTTAAAGTTTAGTTAGGGTTGCATCGATGCCAGTATCGGTACAGATACAGCTCTAAAGTACTCATTAAAGTCGATCGATACCCATTATTTTACCATTGTTTGTTGTAAAAAGCAGAGAAGAAAATAAAACCTGTCTTCCCATTCAGTGCATTTTCCTAGTGTGGCAGAAGTATTGGTATCGGCACGTACTCAGATTCATGTGTCGGTATCGTATCAGTTTATAAAAAAGTGGTATTGTTACGTCACTAATTTAATTATCTATTCCTCAACCGTGGTTGTTTGCATCACGAAACCAGAATTCTCGGCTTATGTTTGGAGAAAGAAGGGAGGAACGTGAGGAACGGCATCCTCTCAGAGAAACACGGCGGCGGCAGAACGTTGTGCTGATTGACGGAAACATGAAGGAAGAGGGAAATGTGGAGATTTAGAGAGAGCCTGAAGCAGCAGAACCGAATCTGGATCCTTGTTTAATCTTCCACAGCATCCAGAACGTTTTTAACTGGCCTGAAACCTGCAGGGTGGAGATAAATGTCCTCACCAGTAGACCATCACAGATGGAACTGAAGGAGAATGAACTGGAACGAGTGCAGAGACGAATCAGTCGCGTACGGCTGCTGTTAGCATCTGAGCTGGGCGTTTTAGTGGAATCATTTCTGTGTGAAACCAGGTGTTTCACTTCTGGAAATACGTAAAACCATTCCATCCTTTCGTGTTTCATTTATCTAACTTTTTCCATCTTTCCTTGACGCTCTGAAACGGAGCTCGAAGTAAATAACTCGACTCACCTGAGCCAGTTTGGAGCTGAGCGCAACCTTCAGTCCCTGAACTCGGACTTTCATGGGCAGCATGTAGTAATAACTGGTCGGTCCTCTCGGCCCATGAGACACCCCACCTGAGACAAACGCCAGCGTCAGACAACAAGACCAACCCTCAGCTTCGGCTTTTCCCGTCTGAATCACCTCCTCTCCAGATCGGCGACCGGATGCTCCCGTGGCGAGCCCTTCCACTTCCTTTCTGCTTCCACGGTTTCTTGCCTCCACCTCGGACCTCCGACCGGACCTTTGTGTGGGCATGACTCTGAGACATGAAGGCAAGCGTTCACATGTTAGCTGTTTGGTCTGCTGTGATGGATTATTCCGGAAATGTTGAATTTATAAATTAGGCGGATTCGTTGATATTGCAGATTTGTGGGGAAAAACAAAAAAATCTTTTTGCCATTTCTTTTTCTTAATTTCAATTAGGAGAAAACAACAAAGTTGGCAGGCCAACATTCTGTGACTATAATGCCCGACAAGACAATAAGATAAAGATAAAAATTAATTTTAAAGTTTTGCATTTATTTGAAAGAAGAGATTTTTTAACAAAAAAAAAAAAACAACTTAAAAGTTGGAAAATAAAAAAATCCAGATATTTGATTTTTTTACCAAAGAAATCAATGTTAACCCTTTCATGCACAGCGTCCACTACAGTGGACACCTATTTGACAGCTGTTTTCTAGTATATTCATGTGTGGATACGGAAAATTTGTAATTTTGCCACTTCAGGGGACATCAGCGAGTCACGCAATACACTGTCACTTACTCTAGAATGAATATTTATATATGTAAATTCATACATTGTAATAGCCAAACTTTCTTTCATGATAAACAGGAAAATAAAAATGATACAGCCATATTTTTATATAATATCCATAATATTTAAATATTAAAAGCTTATCTAATTAATAATTAGAAAATTAATATCAAAATACATTTAAAAAAAAAAAAAAAGGAAAATATGATGAAGAAATAAAAAAGAATCCCTGAATGTGTCTCTGGAAGTAAATTACTGGATGCAAAAAACATGTGCAACTGTTTCTTAATAATTCATGCACGAAAGGGTTAAAATTGTGAAATAAAAAATTTAAATGTTTAATTTTTCAATTTTATTATCCAGAATGGCCAGAACCCGAAGCAGCAGACGTGAATACACGAGTTAAATAATAAGCAAGGATTATGTTCGTGTTTAACTTACAATCCTCTTGTAGTTCCTCTGCCAGACTTCGACGTCGTGCAGAATATCTAGCCTGCAGGGCGAAGGGAAACGGTTAAACATGACCTCAGCTTTATATTCCAGCTTTCAGTGTGAGCAGATTCGTCACCTGGGCTGCACTGCGAACACGTCCGGGTGGAGCTGAGCCAGACCCAGCGGCTCGCCGTCTCCCCTCTCCAGACTGTCCACCCATGTCCGAACGGGGCTCAGGTGGGCGGGAACGGCAGCGTCGCACTTCCTGAGCAGAGGCAGGGAGCAGTCTGCGGGCGGAGGAGGACGCTCTGTCGGAGGAAACCACAGCCATCAGAGACTCACAGGGCAGAGTTACGTCAGACCGACGCAGAGGCGAAGCATCACTCAGCTGCTCGGCACCGACGTCCCGTAAATATCTGAGTTCATGTGTGTTCAGATCCATGAAAATGACATGATCGCTGAGCAGGGATGTCACAAATATTTATTTTCACGATTAATCATGGTAGTAGCTACGATTAATAATCGTAAAGCTTCCAAAATATCGTCATTTAAAAATAGAAATATAGTTTGATTGTCATCACTGAAATCGTAAAGCTCAAATTTGTTTTTATCTTTTCATATTCACATATTCATTCATATAATACAAATTTTTTTTTTTAAGTATTATTATTGTTACCAGAGCAGAGGGGATTTTTACTTAATTCCAATGGGAATTTGAATTTACTTTACTTTTGTTTATTTTGTTGACATATTCTGTTTTTTGTTGACATCAGGACACAAATAAAACTGAACAGAAAAGGAGTTTTCATGTTATTTTGTACATTTCCATTTTTGTGAAATTAAAACAGAATAATCATGATAATTGTAAAATCATGATTATTTCTCAAACAATAATTGTAACTATAAAAATCTATAATCGTGACATCCCTGTTGCTGAGCAGCTCTGAGCTTCTGGAGACATTAAAACAACTTCCATCTCCTCCACCCAGAGTCACATTCACTTCCCTCCCAGAGTCCGAGGCCTCCAGCACATCCCAAAGATCCTCCATGAGGTTCGGGTCTGGACTCTGTGGTGAAACTGATGTCACTGATGTCTCCAAACCAGTCTTTCACAATCTGATCCCCATAAATCCTGAACATGGACCTGAAACTAGACCTGACCATATGCAGCAACTCCAGATCATAAACTGCCCCCACAGGCTCATACAGTAGATACTTGATACAGTAGAGACATGATGATCCATCGCTCTGGAACTATCTGGACCCATCAGACCTCCTTCCACCACTTCAGAGTCCATCTTTCCAGCAAACCGAACCTTTTTATCTGCTCAGTTTCACTGATTGGTGGTTTTCTTCTGGCTGCAGCTGCTGGAGTTCCTTCACATTGCCCTTACTGTCACTATTAAACACAGTCCTGAGCTCTACTGTTGTTTTTCACCTTCATTCAGGATGGTTTTCTTCCTGGTTCCTCAATGTGCTTCCAGATTTTAATTAGACATTTTCTCTGCTAGATGTCTATAACCTGACTTTTCTGGAACAGATGTAACATCTTTCCTACGACCACCGGATGCGTCTTTCTATAAACAAATGAGAAGCGACTCGTTATGCAACGAGTTGCTTCTCATTTCTTTATAGAAAGACGCATCAGGCGGGTTTGTTAACTTGTTGCAGCTGAAAGATCTTCAAAACCCACGGTTGACATCATCATTCAGAAAAGATTTATTAGACTCACTTAATCTGTCGGGATGGATGAGGTTAGAGGGCAGCAGTAAGTTCGGAGGCAGCGTGCTTTCACCGGAGAAGGAAGAGGAGAGCTGAGGAGAGGAAGATTTAAAGATGGTTTACCTGGTTTAACTCTGTCCGACAAACACCTGATGAACTGAAAACATCAAAAATCACTGAATAAATTGTTACTTCTATAATATGTCAGAAAAGAAAACTCTAATTTCCAGAACTACCCACTGTTTTGATTTATTCGGCATCTTTCTGTTTTCCATCTGCATTTGTTTTTCATTAATCTTTTTATTAAAAATCAGCAGTTAAAACTTTTATACGCAGAGTTTCAGATTAAAAAAACTTTCATAGTTTCCTCTTCCTGTATTTCAGGCTTATTTTCCTTCATCAAGTCCAGTTAGAATCCGAAAGGGCAATACAGATAAAACTATAAATAAAATACTTCATCTTTTCTTTATTAAAATGTAAAATGGGCTCATGGTTCTCAGATAAATTAATTTCCATTACAGATGAGAGATCCGGAGACATCAAGTCCAACTTGAGATATGATTTTTAATAAATTGTTAAACAATTTAATTAGAAAATACTAACATCTAATGGAGCTTCTGCTCGATAATGACCCGCTTTAATTCAACTGAACCAAAATTAGAAACCCAGATAAACACATTTAATAAAAACACATTAATAGGGCATTTAAAACCACCTGCAGAATATTAGTGTTTTTACGGTCAGCCTCCCAGATCAGCTGACCTTTCACGTTTTATTCTGAATGTTTACAAAACAACTTTAATTTGACCGTTTTACGACTCATTTTGTGCTGTTTATGCATACGTCCAGGCCGACAAGCTTGTAGAATGACGCTGAAGCCTCTTCATATGCAGCGTGTTATACGTCTGTATGAAGTTTTCCATCATCGCTGCTCTTGCAGGAGGAAACAATTTGCTGTTAGCTTAAAGCTCGCTCACTCACCCTTTTAGCGACTCCTCTTCCCAAAGTTAAGACGGAAACGCGAAACATTTGGACTCTGCGGTTTATCTCACAGTCACACTCTTACTGCTCACATATTATTTCCTGACCAACATTATAAAAAGGAATCCGCGGAAAAGGTCGTGAAGGATGCCCCGTTCAGCGTGTTGATGGCTCGTGTTGATGACGTCACATTCACAGCTCCTGGATCCCTCCGGCGCCATCTATAGGCAGGGATGATAACATTACACATTTTTCAACATACAGTACAGTTTTCTTGTTTTATTTATCAGTTTATAAGGATTTTAGAAGTCAGGGCAAGCAGTTGATAAATATACTAGTTAACTTGTTATAACATTTAAAAAGAATTAATAAAGCAAAGACAGTCGTGAAAGAGGTATTTGTTTTGAACTTATGCATGCATGCATATATGTATACTTGTATGTATAACATATATGTCATGTTTTCTTTACCTCTTGAT
>JAVQJG010271904.1:0-18821 GCA_036024015.1 Craterocephalus amniculus
ACCTTCAGGATGATGACATCATTCTCAGGTATCAATGAAGTGGCGCAGCAGCTCTGTGTTGAGCCTCTCATCCAGCTGACTGCTACACTGATTTCTCTTGCATTTCCTCAGCTGAAACACAGGGGCTCTGTTTCATACCAAGCGATACCATCTATCGCTCTAATCCACCCCCATTGTAAACAACGATTTTAGGTGTTTTTTCTTTTCTAATAATATCTTGTAAAGGCTGATTTACTTTCTCAGCTCAACCTCGGATCAACGGGATGTATAGCTATACAACAGCGACCACCGCGGCCACGTTGAAGATGAGTAGCCATACATATCATGAAAGCCCCACTATGCTATAATTAGATTCAAGCACACCGTTTCCATCCAAAACAGCTGGTAGGGAGCGCATTCCTCAGGCGCCATGAAACCGACTGATTCTGCTCATTTCAAGAACAAATGTCACCCACGGTACTGACTTTACATAAGTGCATGCCCTTTTAAAAAATGCAGGCTGAGACAGCCACATTGCTCTGACACAGTGACACAAAAATGAAGGCATTATTCCAAAAAAGAAGCGATAATGTACACCAGACAGCTAGACGGTGTGCATCATTTGATTGATTAAAAAGCTGCTTGAAATGTCAACGAGTACAACAACATGACCGTGGCTGTTTTCAAATAATCGTCGATAATGTGGCGTTTTATGAGAATTTCAGACTTATCTATGTTTCTTGGAATCATCTTCGATAGAAAACATCTTTATTTTGCAGACTTGCTTGAAAATGAAGATAAGCACCCCTAGTCTCACGTGAAAACTAACGTTGACGACCTATAAATTAACCCACACATTTTTTTCCGCAATTATTTTGCGCAACAGCCCTCAAACTGCAAAAACACAGAAATGAAAAAAATAACACCGTACACTACAAACTCGATAATCGTGCTCGCGTACTTTAATATGCAGCTACAGCAAGGCTTTCCACTCTTGTGACATTGACTTTTATATTGCTGCAAACCGTAACAAGTTAATAAATCGTATCTTATGAGAATTAATGTTAATAACGTCGGATGATGTAATGCCTTTATCCAGTCCGAAACCCATCTCTTTTGTTAGCGCATTAAGGCATTACTATCATAATACGTACTTCATTTTGTGCTTGATTTGTTAAAAAACCACATGTTAAGTTGCATTTTTGTATGTGTAAGGGTTTAATGTCAGGACACAACACCAAAGCGGTGGCTAGTGCTGCTCGCGATCAAGCTAACAGTTATTGTGCAAGATGGACCCCTTCTTTCTACCAACTGCCTAGCTGACAGGCTAACTTACTACCCCATCCCCCATGTTTGTGTCTGTAAAGTGCTTCTACTAGCGCTTTTACTAGCTGCAATTTAGCATTTTCACACAGAACACCCCAGATATACATCGCTCTTTAATTGTTGTAAGCCAACAATACGCGTCTATGAAAGTTTTTCCTCAACTGACATATTGTATAAACTTACTTCAGCCCCAGTCCATGGAGATGTTGTCCTATTAATCGTATGACATCTTCCTCCGCCTGCGATAGTCGTTTCTTCTTTTTAAGCGAGCCGACCTCCGAGCTCGAAGCCAAAGAGGCACCCGAATTTCCCGAACAGGGCCCAACTGAAGATCCGTTACTGGTACCGACGCCGTTCCCGTTGTCTGTGTTGGACAGAAGCCCATTGGAGTGGGTTCCACCAGCCGAGGATGACTCCCCGTTTTGTGCGCTGTTTAGGCAGGAGAGATCTGTCGATTCTTGTCCCTGTCCTGCCCCGTTTGACTGCATACTGCTGTTGAGGTTGTTGACAACACTTCGGTTAAAGTGGATGGCCGATGTGGTTTGAGAGTGTGTAGCTAGTCCTAGGACAACTCCAGAGAGGCCTGTTACAACTGCTGAAGCCCCGGGCTCTCCTGCTCCCTCCGCCGCCGAGGCTCGGTGCTTCTTCCGCGGGGGCGGCGAGGCTCCGCCGGTGTCCGAGTCGGAGGAGGAGGAAGCGGAGGCCAGAGTTTCCTCACCGAGAGCGGCCGTGGTTAAAAGCCGGCGGTGCTCCGGGTGGGAAATTAAAGTTTAGCTTCCAGATTTGAGGCCTCGTTGTCGGGCTTAGTGCGTACTGTCAGTTGGTCCGTTTTGTTGATGTTTCTCTCAAAACAGCTGCAACTCTAATGGAGTCCTGACGATGTGACGTAACCGGAAATTCCTACACTACCAGGCTTCCGGGTAGAATTATAATCCATTGGTGGTGCATGGGAACCTCGTTAGCATAATAAATCCTCGGTAATAATAAATCCTCCAAAAAAGCAGAAAAAGCAACAAAAAAACAAAAAAACAAAAAAAAGCTGAATGTCTTGAGAGTCTTGAATTTCCATATAAAAATATGGAAAATTTGCTTAACAAGTGAAACAAGTCATCCTAAAGACTTTTCAAGAGTAATTTAAGACAGCTCTTGTATATGTGGATCCTAAAGAGGAGCTAATTGATTTGATTCCCACGTGTAGTAAAATTAGCATTTCAGCATCTGTGAACTGATAAATTGTACAGCTTAAATTAGAATGAGTTTACATGTAATATAATATAATATAATATAATATGATATAATATGATATAATATAATATAATATAATATAATATAATATAATATATCAGCATGTGTTTGAACTCAGGTTATAATTTACTTTTATTAAAACTCCAAAACAAGCAAACAACATTGGGCTATATGTTGCACATAATTAAGCTAATTAGATTAATTAGGTGTTACTAAGACCAACTGGCCAGTTAGAAGTAGGACATGGGAGCATTCCAAAGAAGATTAGTCATTTCTGAAGTGAAAATAGAGAAATATTCAATATGTCATGACAAATTATGAAAATAGTGGCGTTCATCTGAAATGAAAACAAATGGACATTTATAAATTAACCTAGCATCAAGAAACTTAAATTCTGTCTCAAATGGCACAAGGAGCAAAGTTTACTTTCAAAACTATAAAATTGACCTGTGCAGTTCCCAGGAGTTCATAGCCTGCTAATAAAAAACTAACAAAAAAGTTAGATGCAACTGTGCAAAGCCAACATTTTCAGCATTCTTAAAATGTGAATTTTGCCTTACATTTAAAATATTAGTATAGCATTTGAAAGCAGCTATCATTTTCAGAATTCCGCATGTGATGATCAATCAGTGAAATAAATTTGTCTAGTTAAATGGTCAGTATAAGCCTCACTATACCACGTTAGACTTAACGTAAAACTGAACTATTAATGCCATTGTGTGTTTATCAATCCAAGCCGGATTTTGAGTAGCTAAACCTTACAGCAATCCCTGCTAACTGACACTGACTGAGAGTGAAAGAATGCATTAATCACTGATTCGACATACAAAAAACAGAGGCCTGTGAGAAACGATTGTGTTAATAATTTGATTAGTGATTGCAGATCAGACAAAATTACAATTCAGATTAAACCAGTTAAAAATAATCACCATTACCATAGTGAAATATTCAATATCATTCATTTACTGCCCTTCTTAACATAAGCATGTAATTCCTGGACTGCATTCAGAAAGTGATCAAGTCAGTTGAAAATGCATTTAAAATATGGTGAAACAAAATCTCATAGTTGAAACATCTTTTATTATCACAGTATAAATGCAATGTGATAAGTCTACATTATTTTACAATCCTGAGCTCAAGGTTAACAAAAAACTTTAAAGTTTTACAGATATAGGCAAGTGAAAAATAAGCACATCTGGATTCCCTATGCAAGATTTATAAGTATGTACATTTTTTTAGATAGTCTTCAGAGCTTCTTTGAGCTTGGTACGATGACACCACACCTTTCAATTTCAAAGAGAATGCTGTGACTTTGTAATGAGATGTTTAAAGAAGAAGACATGCTTCACTGTTGTTCCGGGAAATTGTATTATTTTTGTTTATTCAGGAACCGCTGACTATAATTTCATGCATCTAAGTTTGTGATAAAATTTGGAGTTTGTTTACTTTTCCTTGTTACACAATCTGTATAGAATCATTTAAATCACAAACATGACTACAAAGATATTACGTATTTCATTTCAAGTTTATCGCTTGTATCTGTTGGCACTTTTCCAAAGCAATGTTCAAGTTTTCATGTTCACATACATTAAAAAACCTTCTGGTTTCTGGGACGTGCTTGTAGAAATCTATTGATTAAGTCCAACACAATACAATCCTCAAAGACTCTGCGCAATATTCATATTATAGATAAAACTTGACAAAAAATAGGTTTTTGTCCTTAACTGTTATGTTTGCAATGGTCTTGATGTCTAACAGTATTTTGATGTGTTGACCTACTTCCATAATCAAAAGGTTGATAAAAAAAAGAGCTATACATGAGAGAATTCAGGTAATATACTCCATAGGCCTATCTATGCATTAATCACATCGCATCAGATCAAAATCATCAGGAAATGTCATCAACTTGGTGTGGAAGTGCAGTGGTCACTGAACCAGCATTGCAGCTGTGCTTGTCTTTCCCTTTCATGAAAAAGGTAAGCAGCTCTCCTTTCCCTTTGACAAATATGGGCCCTCTTTGGATAAAGCGGAAGCCATACTCTTTCAGGATGTCGTAGCAGTCTTCCACCACCTGAGGGCAAAGCAGGCCACAACATTAAACGGAGAAGCATTGGCTCCTGCCCATCTGCAACCATACAGTGGAATAAGCATGTATAGAAAATCGATGGATGGAAGACATGTGCCTGTATACTGTTTGTGTCTGTCTACTACCTGGATATTTCCCATCACTCCAGTTGACTCCATTCTGCTGGCCACATTGACAGTGTTGCCCCAGATGTCATAGTGAGGTTTACGAGCGCCTATCACTCCAGCAAGAACTGCTCCTTTATTCATTCCTAAAGAGATAAATGAGCCGACATAAACACAAGGACATACAGAAGAGGTATACACACACAAGCACACACTAACCGATGCGTAGCATGAAGTTGTTGAAGGACTGTTTGTTGAGGTTGTCAAGAGTGACTTTCATGGCCAAGGCAAAGTCTGCCAGATCAGAAAGGTGCTGCCAGCGCACCGTCAGTGATTGGTCTTCTGGCTGTTGGAGAAAAGTTAACAACTTTCAACAATGTAGTTGTTAAGTTAAAACACTATAGTGTCCTGTTATAGATGCTATAACAGGATCACACACCTTAAGGTTGCTGTATCCATTAGTGTTACTCTCTGGTGTGAGTCCAGAGGCAGCCATGTAGGTGCTTCCTATTGTCTTGATCTTCGTGATGCACCGAAATTCTTCTCTGTCCAATAGCTAGTGGGAAAAGTAGACACTGATTACTGCCAGTTTTGGGTCAATAAAAAACCATATGTAAGTCCTTCCCATTGCAATGTTAATAAGGGTTGTGCTATTATCTCTGATCATGTCTAGCCAGCTCCAGAGTGCTAGAACCCACGCTGTCAAAGTCTGAGATGATCTCATTTAGAATCCTGAGACACTCAATGCCTCCATTGTTGATGCTCTCTTCCGTGTAGAAATCAGAAAAGTTGGGGATGGAAGCAAACATCACGCCTATTTCATCATAAGACTGGCTGTACAGCTCCTGCAAATAACAAATGGCATGTTGATAAGTTTGCGGTCTCCATTACAGGATATCTTTAATTTCTCATGTGTAATTATTACAACAAACCACAAGATGGCACTGTTGTCGACAAAAAGAGGCCAACGCTGAAATTGATTGCATAATACTGCAGGATATTCTTTTGCCTCTACATTGACATTCCTCTCATCTTTTTTTAAAAAAAATCGAATTCTTGGGTGAAATCATATATACCTCATCTCTCTTTTTAGTGCCCAGAAAGTGTTTGGCCACATGCTCAGGCAGCATGTTAGTAACCAGCGCTTCATTCCAGCGTCTCATCTCAGACACCCTCTCCTTCTGGTCGTGCACGCCAATCTTCCACAGAAACAGCTTCCTGGATTGGCGTTCCAACTACACATACAGAAGTTTAGTACATCAGCAGTGAGGTGTTTTGGTAGAAAAATATAAAACATTAACAGTAGCTGGTTGTGGGTCATCTAGATTTGACTCTGTGTGATGGCATAGTAACTCACATGTCGAGCAAAGAAGTAAAAGCTAATCATCATGATGATAATCATCATGGTCATGAGGTACTTGGATGGCACAATGGAAGTTCTAGGGACGCAAAGAAGGAAACGGTATTAGATGCAACACATGCAGACCTAACAGGACCTCCTGTCCAAAAACAACGTGCAACAATAACTTGTGTAAATACTCCACCTTATCCATTTCTCACCTGTAGGAAGCAAACTGAATGTAGTCATACAGATCATATATTTCGCGCCAACTGTAGATGTTAACCGCTCCAGTTGCTGTGACGACCAGCACCATGAGGCCCAGTTTAATCAGATGGCTGACCTGCACCAACATGGCGGTTGCAATGAGTGACATCACAGCCATGAAACTGTAGTATTTCGGATTCTCCGCACAGCCTCGGTCACCAAGAGACTCTAGCATGGGGCCATAGGTACCGTTGAAGATCCGAAGTGATGATGGTACACAGCTTAGCTGCAAAAACCAAAATGTTTAGTTTGAAACAGGATTAAATTGCAGAAAATATATTTACTAATAGCTCTGAATTGTTGGTTAAAATTATTATATGCTGACTGTTTTTTAAGTCTTTAGACAAAAAGGGGGCTGGATTCAAAACGACAGCCAAGTCATCTAAACAAATGCTAATTTTAGCATCCTTTATTCACATCGGACCTCAAAGGCAGCAGTGTATGTAGCAGGTTGCCCCTGTGGGGCTGAGACAAATGAGCCAGTCGGCAGCAAGACAGACAACTAATGGACTCCACTGGGAGCATGCAGTCAGACATATAAAAGGCACTGATAGCTTAATGAGCAGGAAGTGGAAACAAACTATTGTATGGGTAACCACACTCTAGATTTGGGTGGTATCTTAAAAATTTGTATTCTGACTAAATGGACATAACATGACAAAAAGAGGTTATTGCCTTCTTACCATGTCAGCAATCACAGCCATTGTTAGAACAAATATGGCTGCCATAGCCCATGTGTTTCTTGCCCACCGGGTGCGGTCAATCCACATTGAGAAAGAAACCAACCTCTTGGAGAACATCTGTGACAAGAAAATAAATAATTAGCAATGGAAATTAAACAAAAGTCTGTTTTTTCTGATGCACTCGTTTAAAATGGAAAATAAAATTTGTTCTGTTCTTTGGCTGCAACTTTACATTTATGTCATTAAGCCAAAGGGTTTGGGAGGATAAAAACAAACCAAAAGAGATATTAGATGAATAATGCAGTCAGATAGTAGTATTTCTTATATTCTCACCCTGGGAAAGATGGCAGCCAAGGAGCAAACAGTAAGGATTAGCAACAACGCCTGTCCTACTGCAAGAGTCACATAGTTCACAACCAACCTGCAACAAGAAGACGGTTTATAACAAATAATTTAACCCTGACAGGATAAAAACAAAACAAAAACTTTAATTGATATTTATATCAGTTGAATGCTAAGATCATGCTGTATTAAGGATTAAATGAGAGCATAAACTCACAGTGGATCGATGAACACCTCCATCGCTGTTATGAAAAAGAGCACTATAATGCAGCAGCAGAAAGCTGCTCCACTTCGTTTCTCCTTTTCTGAGGAGAAGTGCTCTTCCAATTTAGCATCCACAAAGCACAGTGAAAAGGGGTTGATCTGATGATCCTTCATTCTGTCCAAAAGGCAGCATGTAAATTTAGAGAAGACAGACCATCAATGAGATCACATATATAAGGGAATGCTTACATGCAGTGCAAAGACTACTTTTTGTAATTCCTACAACAAATCAGCTAACAAAGGCACTGAAATTTCCACATTCACTCTCTGAATTTAAACTTTAGTGATTTTACTCTCCTTTCTCTTACATTTGCTGGGATTCTCTGTCCAGCAGCTCCTGCTGCAGCCGCCTGTTGATCGCTTGTTCCTCAACTATTTTACTCCTCTGGCGGATGTCAGCAGCAAAAACGAGATCAGATATATTGGTGATCACAAAGTAAGATCTTTTACATTTCTATACTTTTAAAACTGCATTTTCTTTTACTCTTTCTGCCATGACACATTTGATCCCAAGAGAAAATACAGAAGGATCTGTTCGAAGAGCAATCTGCAGGGTAACAACCCAAATTAATTACCCTTTTCTACTTTAAAGACGTGGCATATTCACTCATATTCACATCAACAGCATTTGTTGATAGAGTTTTATATGGTTGAAAAAGTTAATAGTGTTTACCTCCTGTTTAGAGTTAGTTGACATGGACTGCTGTAAGGATATGTTGCCCTTGGATGCAGTAGTGTTGATCAGCTGGACTGAATTTCTGTTTTTCAGTGCAACTGGCATCTAAAGAATAAAATGATACTCTTATAATGTAGAAAATATACATATATAATGGGTTTTTTTGCTACTGTTTTCTTTTAAAAAGCACAAACCACTCACATTTCCATTAAGCCCATTAAGTGGGTGTTTTGGGACAAGAACCAAATAAGTTTCAATGCCCCTCTCCAACAGGTACTCGCACCTCTCTCCACCATTCCCCGGCTCCAGTTCAAATTCCCCGTGTAAGCTGTCCTTTGTGCTCTGAGAAATGTGCACTCTCCTGCGCAGCAGAGAAATCTCTTGAAATAAATACAAAGATTGTGACTGATCTCTTTTGGGCAGCAACATTGTTTTCATACCCCGGAATCCCTCCAGATTCCATCTTGTTGGCCACAGTGACATCTGTGGACCAAACATCAAACTGCCAGCGCTTCTGTCCGAGCACTCCTCCCAGCACGGTGCCTGTGTGAACACCCACACGCATGTCAACCTCGGTTTTTGTCTTTTCCCGGACGTATCTGAGCAAAAGACAGAAAGCAGGAAATTATTTTTTTAATTTTTTTATCAGATTACATTGATACCATGTCTGTTGTTATTTGCATGGTCTTAAAATAAAATTTGCTTAAAATGGACTGTGCTTACTTCAGCTCAACACACACTTTAAATCTTCCTGTTTAGATGTGGAAAAAAAAATGATTTTAACATTTATGGATTACAAAAGTAAAGCCAGTTCTTACGAGATGGCTTCAACCATGGCAAGTCCCATCATTATTGAGCAGGCGGCATGGTCCTCTCTGAAGTCAGGAAGGCCACAGATGCAATAATAACAGTCTCCAAGAATCTTTATCCTCAGTTGATGATGTTGCTGTAAAACAAAGGGAAATGTTCAAAATCAGATCTGCACCTATAATTCCACAAAACTGCGATTCTGTGCTGAATACACAAACAGAAAGCGATGATTTGCAAACTATTAAAACTCTCATACTGTCATACAAAATTGATTCAATAGATTCAGCTACCCAACAGCACATTGGCTCAACCTCTATCAGTTATAATATTGCTCATTGATATAACAATAAAAGACAACTGTGAAGATGAACAAAGGGAATAAACTTGTTGCAACTTTACTCACCGCGGCCAGTTTATCGAAGCGGGCAAACAGTTCATTCAGCAGCTTTACGAGCTCTTGGGCACTGCAGGCCGAGGATAGCTGGGTGAAGCCCACAATGTCAGCGAAGAGAATGCTGCAACAAAATAATCACATAACAAGTTGCTAAAAGCCCTTTCGCGTTATTAGGCAGCCATGCCTGCTGGGATTTTTGAAAGCTCTGCAAGAAGCTGCTTCTGTAATCCTGACCTGACGTTTTCATGGCGGTACATGTACATAGTGTTGAACTGCTGATGCTGCTGGACTTCGTTCTGATTGGCCTGGTTCTTCATGCCTTGCAGCATCTCGTCAGCGATATGTTTGGGCAGGATGGAGAGTAATAATTCCTCCTGCATGGATAGACAGTTAGTGGGGAATGTGAGTGTTATTCACGTTCAGACAAAAAAAAAGCTGATTCCTGTGCATAACTGTGCATGTGCGACTGTGCATAGCATGCAAAACTAGATTTAATAGTGGTCCTCAGGAGAGCCTGTCAGCTAGTCAGATGTGTTGAGCTTGGCTGCTTCGTTACTTCTTTCTGAAAGGCACTTTGGGATTTCTAGAGCTTCTCTTTCTCATTACCTCCACCAAAAGCGGAGGTCCTGTATACTGCGGCATTTGTTTGTCTGTCTGTCTGCCTGTTAGCAACATAACTGAAAAAGTTATGGACAGATTGTGACAGCATTTTCAGAAAATCTCAGAAATGGAAAAAAGAACAAAATGATTAGATTTTGGGGATGATCTGGATGGCTCCCTGGATCCAGGAATTTCTTAAAAGGATTCTGTATGGAAGTTAGGGATAATTTTTCATTTAAATCTTAAAACTCAAAAATAATGCCCACAATCATTAGCAAAAAAATGTATTTAAACAAATTACAAGGTTTGTGTTCTCTTTTTGCTTCTAGTTTCATTATGTGTTTCTTTATCTTCACGCCACTCCACACATCTCCTGTTTTTCTTCATCTTCTCCACACCTGTTTGAAATACTCTCCATAGCATCAAAGAGAAATAAAATCAAGTTTGGTTAACTGTAATCCAAGCCACTGAATTAGGATCAGCTGTCACACTTTGAAGAAAAGAAAATCTAAGTCAAATTTCTGAAAGCAGTCCATAAGTGAAAGTGAAAGGAAAATCAAAATGAAAAACGAAAATTAAAGAAACCATGGGTAAATTTTTTTTAAAATGTAAACATGCCATCCAGGAGATCCAACATACTTCTCCTGGTTGTCCAACTGCTAAGGACACCTTTATGTCTTCAGGTCCCTGATGGCAGTCGAGTAGACAAAAACAACTGTTGCTCTAATAACCCATTAGACAGCAGCTGAGGAAAACACAGTGCAATTAAGCAGCACAGGGTGTTCCACATCTCAGATCTATTTGTGTGATGGCGCAGACTTGCTGTCAGGTCAGGATATGATTACGTTTAGGGTTAGGGAGTGGTTACAGCTAATATTAGAGTTAGTCTCCTAGAAAATGATCAAAGTTGTAGTAATTGGTCCTCGGCTGTGTGTGTGTGAGTACCATACTTACCTGTTGAGTACTCTGTTCCTCGAGAGTCAGTTTGACTTGGAGTGACTGACGAGCTTCCAAAAACGCTGTTCTGTACTTCCGGTCTGCCATGTAGAATGACATCACACCTACTATGGCTGCACACAAGTACAGCATCACGTTGGCTAGGAGCTGAGGAGAGGAGGAAATATTGGGTCTAAACACTACTCTGTATATGATGTCCATTAACTTGCATTGTCCCTGTATTAAATAAATAAATTGAATTGAATTGAGTGCTTTTGTTTTTTTTAAATATTTCTTTGGCACTGAAACATTCTAACTTTTGTCTATGATGATGCTCATTTCAGGTATAATATGTTAGTAAACATTGGTCTGTCTTAGTAATTTTGCAGACCAATATAAAAAAAATCTAAATAAGAATAATAATGGGATCTATGATATGTCTGTTTTTATGCAATGTTGTTAACTAGCCTCCTCGAAAAATAAAGCATATTACAACGATTGCCTTCAAAACACAACATGAATAGTTGAAGCATGTCAGCAAAACCAAAAACAAAAAAAAAAACATTTCTCAAAGCACAAATAAATAACAAACATAATATTCAGATGCTAATTATGAAAGCACAATAACATTGAAAAAAAAAATCTTAGAGCAATGTTTTAGTTTTGCATTTATTGCATTTGTAATCTCTTTCAGTTTGTCTCTTAAATTTCAACTTTTCAGAGAACTTGGCTATTTATTTGACCTTATTATTAAATGTTGTGTTTTCAATTTTGTTGATTTGTTATACCAGGCGTTTTTACCTTTTCATGTGTTCTGTGAAATGTTTTTAATTTAAAAAAACTTAATCAAGATTGCTGCTTTATACCATAAGAACAAAGTGAATTCTAACAAGATCTTCAAAGCTCCTCTGGAAATACATAATTTACGTAGGTGTGCTTCACAAGAGTAGTAATGGTTTTTCAACTCTGGGAATTCTTTTAAAGAAAAAAACGTAATACTTTATAATGCAAGGCTGAAGATAAATTTTGATCCTGAGGGTATGAAATTATGCGGAAGATTAAGGAAATAATTAAAAAGTCAAATCTGACTAATGTATCTCCCCCAATCAAGAGGTGAGATCATCCCTAATTCCATATCCTAAAATATGGAAATCGCCCCTCTACCATCATCCAAGTAACCCTCCAACTTATCTAATATTTACCTGTCTCACCAGCATGGGCCCCTGCAGGTTATCCCCAAACCTTTGAGTCACAATCACCCCTAGAACCAAAGTGTGTATCCCACAGGAGAGGGCCGCGAGCAGGACGAGGGGCACCAGGTTCAGTGGTAAAGTCAGAAAGCTGGAGAAACTGAAGAAAGCCTGCCAGCCCACAGAGTCGCTGGCTTCAGAAAACCGCTGGTAGTTCAGTCCCATGTAACATAAAACATGAATGGTAACCATGAGCCACAATACGTACGGTACTGCTCCGCGTGCGACTGGCGACGCGGGGAGCTTGCGGAACCAGCACAGCAGGTGCAGCACAATGTCCGCAGCCAGTCCCACGGCTGCGACCACCACCATGGCCAGTTTGTCCTCAGTGTAAACAACAGCGCACATGATGATGATGAAGCTGTTGAACAGAGCGGCAAACACCACTAATACCAGCAGATTCTCCTCTCTCTGCCGTCGGAAGTAGTTCTGGTAAAGCCTCTCCAGCGACTCGGGCGTAAAGGTGAGGCGCACTGCGCGCGGCAGGCAGCTGCAGCAGCTGGACTGGCGTACTGTCACATCACGGCTGCGGCCGGGTTCGTGACCCGGATTACTGGGAACTTGGACTGCATACTCCACAGAGCACTCTGTAGACTGCTCCGTGTCTGTTGTAGGAAGCCGGTTCAGAGACATGATGGTTAATCCGTTTGGTTCATATCATCCAGAAGCGCAAAGAAAGCCAAGATCCAAATGATGCGGCCCTCCATCATGGCATTTTGGGATAAACTCACATAATCTAAATATTATGAAAAAGATTCCACTAAACTACACAAAACTATTTAAATAAAGAAAAATATTCAGTCCAAGATTTTTATTCTTGATTTTCCAAATTTCCTCAGAAAGTCCCTCACCTCTTCATTCACAGGGAAACATTTTTGGAGTAGTTGTAGCTTTTAAAACCCCTTAAAAAGTGCACTCTCTTCTTCGGGCTGGAACTGCTCAGTGGAAAAAGAAATCGCCTTTTGCAAATCCTGTTTCCTGCCACGGTTGCCTGGGGATGCGGATGTATATCCATCAGGGTCATTTAAATCTATACGAGCATCCTTTCTGGTTAAAATCTGCATGACTTAATCAAATCGAGATCCACCTCACAGTAACAGATGTGAGAAATTCATCTTTGCTCTGATATTATCCTCTGCTCCTGTCTCCTTTTAATCCCACCCCCTCCATTTGTAAACAGATCCTCTGTTACTGTTGTTAAGACGAAACCAAAGTGCTGGTGCAAGCAGTCATGTCTTGGGAAATGTGGCGGAGTGCATGGTTTGAAAAACAAAACAAAACCTGAGCTACATCCAGAGTTTTCATCCTTTTTATTCGAAACCAGTTGGCAGGAAAATACATGCAAATACCAGATTTGATCGTCATAAACATCTCACTGTGCATGCAAAACTTAAAAGGTGCACACAATGCACAAAACATCTGTTGGTTTTAAACTTGCACTAATGAAATGAAAGTCAGTCGTCAATCAGTCTGTGTGTGTATTTGTTGAAGGTGCAGATTTTCCCATCATGCCAGTCAGGACGCTTCCCAGAGCTAAAGCTACAGCCGCCAGAACTCCTACAGTCCCCAGTGTCCCCAGAGCGGCGGTGCCCAGCGCCGCGGCCCCCAGCGCCCCGGCTCCGATCGGTGCTGCTGCTGCGGTGACTGTCTCCATGCCGATGCCTTTAATTAGCTCCGTCCCCACGAGAAGGCCCCTCTGCAGATTCACCTGAGTGTGGAATGGGCTTTTCGGTGCGCCCAGGACAAATGCCCCCACTGCAACGAGTGTGACCGTTGCAAGTTCTGATTGAGTCACCGGAGTCGCTCTCAGTGCGATTCCTTTCAGGGCTGCAATCACACCGAGAACAACAGAGCCTAAAACGGCTAAAGTTGAATTCCTAGACCCAAATGCTTGTTTGGATGCAACACTCGTTGCACCAAGTGAGACCCCTGCAGCTGCAGCTGCCCCTAATGCTGCACCTGTGCAGCTCCTTGCCCCCAGGAAGAAGTTCTGCTGCAGAACGGCTCTTAAAGCCACAGATGTTATGACAGCCGCTCCCATAGCAACCTTCCCAGCTGCCTCTTGCCCCATCCCGACCATGGACACCGTTCCCAGACCAGCTCCTAGCAGCCCTGCAGACAGAAATGCCACCCAAAGGACCGACTGCAGCATCAAATGCATCTCTGATCTGGACCCCTCTCCTGTTTTACCTGCCCCTAAGCCAACAGAAAACCCCAGAATCCCCACAAAAACAGAGTAAAAAAATATCCTCTCTAACAGTCTGCATCCAGTTTTAGATTTTGGTCTTTGAGTCAACCACTGTGTGAGGGTCTTTCGGAGGGCACAGAGGACAGAGATGGTGAGTCCCAGACAAAATAATCCGGCTAAGGCACCCATCCGTCCATATACAACACTGAGGTATAAGGTGGTGAAGATGATTAACAGAGCGGTGGTCATGTCATTGATGTTGGAGTATGAGTAAACAAAGAGGACCAGGGCACCTTGAGCTGCGATGTAGATCCACGGTGGAAGGATACCAACCAACACTCCTGTGATGGCAGCACCCGCCACAACAGATGCGCCTGTCGTGAGCTCTACTAACCATGGCAGTCTCACTCCGGCTGCAGTCAACAGTTTCATCACCATGGCAGCCAGGAGGAAACTACATCCAAGAGACAGGAGCACCGAGGTGAACACGAGGCACGCCGTCACCACCGAGACTCCGGTGGAACCGGCACGTCCAGCGGCGAAAGCTGCTGCGTTCAGCAGGGCGATGTCCTCGGTCAGACTGGGCCGGACTGCAAACGAAGCCGCTTCTCCAAACGCAAAACCAGCGGCTGTACTTCCAAGGATCATCTTCCCCATATAGAAAGCACCTGAACACACAAAAGCGACTCATCACTGTTCAGAAATAAATTCAGTTTTTAAAAAGGCAAGGCTCAAAAGTGGACTTTACCATGAACACAAATTCAAATGATTAACTTTTCATTAGATTTTATGTTACAATTTAACACTTTATCATTTAGTTGTTTGAGGATGTTGTTAATTTAGCTATATTTAAGCCTTTTCCTTGCCCCTATATGGGCATTTTATACATTTTAATAAGCACTATGTGAAATTATGGAAAAATGGTTATATAATCAGTGGAACAAGATGGGGCCATCAGTGGGATTCTCTGCTTTATCGTGCTTCTGGCTAACATTCTGTATTTTTTGTTCTATGTATTCGAAAAAAGCTTGATATAAAGCTCTGCACAAATGTGCAGAGTAGAGCTGGGCAATATATCCAGATTTCAGATATATCGAGACTTTCTCACACAAGATACAGAATAAGGGAATATCCTATAGCGAGTTAGCTTGTTTTGAGTTTAAAATGTCTCAATTATTAGCATTTTGCACAACTGTATCCTTGTTATGGTCATTGAAAAGTATGTTTTTATTATTTTAATACACATTCACTTTAATTTCAGTCAAATATTTTAATGCACATGTGCTTCTGATCCTTAATAAAAGTTCATTTTGCAGTCAAGGGTGTAAACAAAAAAATTATATTGATATACATACATTACATATATATTATAAATATTTAAAAGTATCTCTATTTGCTGTCTACATTCAAATTATGCTTTTACAGTACAGGGTAATAATTCCTTATATTTAATGGTTACACAGACAAACAGTCCGGAAAGTACAACTGTGAGTATTCTGTAGTATTTTCTAAACAAGACTACTTATATCCCGTATATCTCTAACATGCTGTCACTTTAAGATGAAAGTGAAAACGTCCATGCTGATACTTAAAACCAGGAAGTCTGTCTAAAGTAGGAAAGAACAACAAGCATTTCAACAGACCATCTCAGTATCATTAAACCCGAGTCGTTATAACTAATGTACTGCAAGAAAAAAGAACAAAACAAAAACTCCTTTGTCATGATCTGTTTTAATATCAGCTACTCTGTGACAGGACTGTAGCCTTCATTACATTTCAAAGACCTGTTCATGCTTACAGCAATGTATGGAGACCCGATATGCTATTTAATAACGACACAATCCAGCCATGTCTGTCTGGACACATCTCGTGCATCTGATGGTCACGCTATCATCTTACCGAGACCCGCGTCTGCCATGTCTGCCTGTCCGTGCGGCGTTCACTGACTCACAAGCTCCTCCTGCTGCCGACGTCACGGTTAACCTGGAGTCTGTTGGCAAATAACAATCTAAAATACACAAAACTAACTAAATAAATAACCTCAGTATGTGTGACAGCCTTTCCTCCAGATACGTTTAGACCACGTGAGCAAATCAATTCTGAACTATGTGTTTGTTCACCATTTATAAAATAACAGATGAAAGGACCTTTCAATTTAGCCATCTTTGCGTTTTAAATAAATAAATAAATTAAATAAATCCCGGTTTTAGACACCTTGTATCCCCCTCCTTAGGAAAATCCTTACTTTTGATGCAGTTCCAGTGCGCCTCCTGTTGGATGCATAGCAAAGCACAAAAGATAGAAACAGTTTTTCAAACTTTAAGGACACTTATCTATTCTAACAGGAAAAGAAAAAGCTCATTCCTTTCACGGTTAACTGTAGGTTATCATTAGGCCTGCCTACATTATGTTACGTTATGGTAACTGCGGGACTCCCATGGATAAGAAAGGCAGCAGGGAGGACAAGTAAAGACAGGGGGATTATTTTCACTACCTGGCAACCCTGTACTATTTCGCTTCCTCATTAGAGAAGATTAACTGTGGGATGGCAGTTACACACATAATTTGCTCGCAGAGATTAGGTCGGGATAGGCTGCAGAAATGCCACAGGACACAAAACAAACTGAAGTTGCGGTATAGTGAATTCGCTGCACACTACGGCTTCCTGCTTTGTAGTCAGCTGACAGAAGCGCTCCATCACGTGACCGCCACTTCCTTCATTGAGGGCTCCACTCAGTTTGGTTTGTTACCTCGAAGTCGGCACCAAAATAAAAACGGCATTGAATTAAATCGACGAGCCGAGCTAGAGTGAATCTCATCCTCCTTTCAGTCTGTTTTAGATTATTCTCTGCACCTCAGTAAGTTAATTCTTTTACTGTTTTACAGTGAATTTATACAAAACTCAGTTTGCTTTTTGAATGAGAAAAAAAGGGTTATTTTCTTGCAAATGAACTCTTATAAGTAGTTTAAAAACTGCTGTTTTATTACAAGTATTAGCGTAGATATTTTCCAGGAGATATTCGTTTTTATATCACATTTCCTCTGTTTTAGTGCTTAATTTTTAATGCTTGATGCCTTCTACAATACAAACACTGCTGGATTTTAGTCAGCTGACTGCAAACGGTACAGGGAAGCAGTTGCCAGGTTGTTTTCTAGTCACACCCAGTCAGCTGAGAGTCAGCAGGTTAGAGGTGCTGGTTAAAAGAAATGATCGGGCAGGAGTCCATCACATTCATCAACTAGACACTTTCCTGTTGTGTTTTATATTTCTTTGTATTATTTGACCTGCAGGAATGCACTTTGCGGTGCTCGTCTTCACCTCTGTGCTCTGTGGGACCACTTTTGCCCTGGACAATGGACTGATGAGGACCCCTCCCATGGGCTGGTTAGCATGGGAACGTTTCCGCTGTGACATTGACTGTGATAATGACCCCAAGAACTGCATTAGGTAAGCAAGCATTATACAAATATCACGCACTTACAGTTATTCTCTCCATTAGCAGTGAAAATATTGTACTCCACCAACACAGGCAGCAACCTTAAAAGTAACGATACACTGAATACATTTCTCCAAATTAAGCATTTATTAATGAATATTTGCTGGTGTGATTGTTCTGAAACTGATGTCCTCTTCCCAGTGAGAATCTGTTCATCGACATGGCAGACAGACTGTATGAGGACGGCTGGAAGGAACTTGGTTATGAATACATCAACATAGATGACTGCTGGTCCTCCATGGACAGGGACAAGGAGGGACGGCTGCAGCCTGACCCCAAGAGGTACACAGTGCACACGCACATGCACATGCACATGCACATGCACATGCACACACTGCAAAAGTTTTGGTTCCTCTGTAAAGTGGTCTATAAAAGCAATTATTGCAAGCAAATCAGATGTGAGCACATGTCTTATTCATGTCATAAAAATAGGCGGCAGCATGATGATATTGCTTCAAAACCCACGCTTAATACAAATCTTCAATTACACAATTATAATCCCCGCACTATACATGTTTTATGCTATTTTTCCGTCTCAGGTTTCCAGGTGGAATCCACAAGTTGGCACGCTACTTGCATGACAGGGGTCTGAAACTGGGCATCTATGGCGACATGGGCACACACACCTGTGGGGGCTATCCCGGGACCCCGCTGGACAAAATCCAAATAGATGCTCAGACTTTTGCAGAGTGGGAAGTGGATATGTTTAAATTTGATGGCTGTTACTCCAATGCCGCAGAGCAAGCACAGGGTGAGGACAGACACACACACACACACACACACACACACACACACACACACACACACACACACACACACACACACACACACACAC
>JAVQJG010271912.1:0-16368 GCA_036024015.1 Craterocephalus amniculus
AAAGCGGCTAATTTTTAGCTCAGAATCTGGAAGTTACAGAAGTTAACCCAATTGGCAGAGAGAGAGCGTCACGCCAAAGCTAAAAATTTGCCGCTTTCGCTAACTAAAATGTCCCGGACTCGTACATATGTGCAATCAATGAGTCATTCATTTTTATTGACTTCCCCTTTTTACCACATAATATACTGTGTAAAAACCATTTTTCTTAGAAAGATTAGAATAATATCAGGTATAGCTCCTTTAAATAATTTCATTGAATAAATATAATGACACTGAAAGTACCAGAAATATTATTTTGGATTACTTTGGAAAATATTGACTTTGTAGAAGAAAATTTATTTTTCCCACAAATATCTACATCCTGTGGAGTAAGATCTTCTTGTTGCCAATTTTTTTTTTCTTTATTTCAAAGCTTAAAATAGAAAAATAAAATTGTTGTTCTTCGAAAATGGCAAATTTCCTTTTGTAGATATTTATCAAAATTTAAAGTTGTCTGTTTTCAAATCTAACATTCGCGGCTCTAAACGAGTTTCGTTTTCATCGCCTCCTGTTTCTTAAACTCTTCTCTTGTGTTAACACAGCATTTAAAACAGAAGCCCATGTGTTTCCATATTAACAATGTAATGATCTTCCTCTTCCTTCTGCACAGCAAAGCTTTAGCTGAATACTCCAAGGGCTTCGTGGTGTCGGTGGTTCTGGGAAAAGATCTGGTTCCCAGGTAAGAACCAACAGTGTATTCACCTTTTTATCGATATTATCATTCTCGATGGACCATTAAAGACACACTACAGAACTTTAGCAAAGTTACTCAGTGATGCCCCCCACCACCCCCCACTCTGTCTCTTTTTCTCTTTTCTTTCTTTCCTTGTTGAATTGGCCACAATGCGCTTTCAAATGGCTGGTTTGTTTATATCCGCGATCTGGTGTGTGAGTGAAGTTTCCTCAGCCCCCGAATGCTTCGTTATGCCTCCGTTCTGTGCCCATCGCTCCGTACCAGAAAACATTTACCATTACACTCCTAGTTTACATAGTTTACTTATGAAAGTTCATGATCGCTAATGTTTTGAGTTTGGTGGCTGTAGTTTGTCGTTTGTTCCAGTTGTCCTCGGAAATTACGAAGCAATCTTTGAAATCAGGCTGGGAACTCAAAGAGAACCCCGAGATATCGTAGTTCGTTATTGAATTAAGTTTAATTTTTTATTTTGTGTCTGGGAAGTTACTATTAACCACAGCAGGTTGTTACAGCTTGCTTATGAAAAATCGCATCGATATGTGGGGTTTAATATCAAATTATTACTAAATTCGGCTGGGAGTATCATATTGGATGTTTTTACAATGACTGTGCATTTGTAGACGCTCATTAATTTGCTGTGGCAGGGGCAGAGTTTCCCAACTTGGTACAGCTGGAACGCCAACAAACTGGTAATAATGTCACTTCCTCTTGGCAGCTCGCAATTTGGACAACTGGAACTCACCATTATTTCCAATCAGAAATATCCAACCATTTAATTTTCTAGCATCTATAAATAGTCCAAAGATTAATCTGAGAAGATTTCCTGTGTGTTTTGCATGTGTGTTTACAGGCTGCTAGCAGGGATTATTAGATTATTAACTTCTGAAGACCAAAGTCTGTTCATTAGAGATAATGAACGCAAGGTCTCCTGGGGTGCTTTTCATGGCAGGGATGCTTATTTTGGCACAATGCCTGAATGTAGCGTTTTAAGGGGGAAAGGTTACGTAGTGCATCTTTAATGTATTTGTGTGAGAGGAGCAGTAGGAGTGTGTTGTGATTATAGACGACTACAGATGATTATACTGTACATTACTATAGATGACTATAGATGAATATAAATGATTATAGATGACTATAGATTACTATAGATGATTATAGATGATTATAGAGCACTAGCTGATGTGGACTCTGCTCTGTTAGGACAGACTCGAAGGATGAGCACAGTTTTTATTCTAAATCCTCACAATCCTGCTCTTCTTGCCCCACAGACTCAGCATTCCCAACATGGAGGATCTGAAGAGACGGATTCTTAAAATAGTTGCAAACTGCAACAAGCCAAAAGTAAGAGCGGCCCATATGCAGGTTTGGTTTTACACTTTGAACGGCCGGTCGGTGATGTTGGTGTCGTTTCTCTGTGTGGCAGTACCGCATCCTGCTGCAGGGCTGCTGGTATGAGCTGTTCGGAGGAGACCCGGACGATTTCCCCACCGAGATGGAGAACAGGAGGGAGGAGCAGCTCAGCCAGCCGCTGCTGGGGGAGGAGTCCCTGATGATCCGCAACTCGTCGTCCTATCAGAGCCTAGGGTCGGACGACTCACCCGCCCACACCGCCGCACACCTGCCTCTCTTCCTGCCCGGACGTGTGCTGCACATCACAGAAGACGGGCCTTCACGGAGGTGAGTCTGAAGACCTTTGACTTCTGAATTCACATCTAAAGATGGTTATTATATGGTTATTAATCAGTGAAGGGGCTCTTCTGTGCCGCCTAGTGGTAATTAACAGCAAGCTCTTATAAGTGCTTTGATATCAGATAACACGTTAGTGTTTAGATGGTCTTCCTGCCGTCTACTTACAAATATTGTTTATTTTGTTATCAAAAACTAAATGAACATATTTTCGTCACCGCACATTTTTCACCCGATTAAAAACTAAACTAGAGGAGACTAAAATCTCTATTAATAAACAATAACTAGATTTGAATAAATAGGAAATAAGTTCAGTGAGTCAGAGTCACAAACATTAACTTTTTGTGTGTTAAGTTGAATTTATGCTAAGTAAGATACATTATACTGGTCGAGCAACTATGTTGCAAGTTTAATTAAAGCAGACAGAAGTATGAGCTAATCTAAGTTTAGTTAAAAATAAATATGCAAATTGAATCAGAAAATGCTCCATGTCTGGATGTGTTCCTTAAAACTGTTTTTCATCAAAAGGTTGAGAAGAAATGTCATGTGAAATAAATTTAGATCAGATGGAAATGTTCAATATGATCTTTATTATCCTACTATGCTACTATATTATTTCTTGGCTGAAACTAGACAAATAAAATTATGTTTTCTTGGACTTAAATAAAGACTAAAATGCTTGACTTTTATTCGGCTAAAGCTTGACTAAATAAAATCTGACTAGGGTGACTAAATGAGATTAAAAACTAACAGGTGCGATTGAAACTAGAATGAAACTGAGACTAAATTCAAAAATGGCCGATAAAATTAACACTACTAACACAGAGGATAAAATGGTTTCAGGTGAATCAGCACCTACATGCCTAAAATCAGCTTTTCCCGCTGAGATAACAAAAAATGCAGATTTCTGATTTAATGTGAACTAACTTTGCTGCGTCAAAAAAGAAAGGGGCCAATCTCACAGATTTATCTCTGAATAGTCAGTTACTTGATAATAATAAGATTTATATTTTGCAATCATCTGGCGACACTCGCTGCTTTAGAACAACAAACTTCTGCTCACATAGAGAAGCTCACACTCATGATGACCAGTAAATCTTGCATTTGACCAGCACCACCAGCGCTGACCCTGCTGGTTCCTCTGGAAGCAGTGAGAGGGATCAAAGTTTTTCACACATTACTTCCAGATTTTGATAAATGACTAAATAAATTACGAAAATCCTTAGGCTGTGTTGTCTTAACCTTATAATAAGATGTATTAAAGGCCAGATTATTTAATCGTTTTTTTTTTCTAAATGATGATCTGACATGTTAAAACTTGGTAAAAACAGTATGTTTGGTTTTGTTTCATCTGCAGCAGAAAAGACAAAAATCAATATTGTTGTTCATGGTGAACTGAAGTAAAAAAAGAAAAACTAATAAAAATGCAGTTCCCCAATTTGTTATTAGTATTTAACTAGCTTCTGGTACTGTACTATACTGTACACATCAGTTGACACTTCAAAAGGCATCTTTTTCTTCTCAGCTGACACCTTAGCTGAGTCCTTTCTCTTGATAAAATCTGCCCCATCTAACAAGATTTGAGCTGCTATAAGCTGACTCTCAGTTATTTTGCATAAAATGCAACCACTTCTCTCTGGACTTCTGCTCCATCTCTATAATAGACTAGTTAGTTCCAACACTGTTGTTCTCCTCACTTCTGTTTTTATTATATTTTGTTCTGCTTCATTTTGTTTATATGTGCATTATATATATACACTTCTATACATATATATCTATGCATATATAATTGATTATTATAGATGCACAGACACAAACATCAACCCACAATCAGCTGGTCAGAGGGCTCTGATCGGTCACGTTATTAAATAAATAAACAATAACAGTTCTGTTCAAGCTTTCCTTCTCCGTGATTTTATCTCATGCGGTTTACTGTAGCACTGTTGTTTCTCCTCTCAGTACCAGATAAATATATAACCGAAGAATATTTTCAATCATTTGCTCCTTGTCAGACCGTATATGATAATTCAGCCGCTCGCATCCAGTTTTATTTCACTTGGTGCTCTGTTTTATGTACTTATTTAAAATGTCTACCAGTTCCAGTGCATCATTATGACGTTTATCATTATATTAGTTGAAAATTGTCTCAACATGGCATTATCACTTAGTGCAACATTATCGTTTATTACAATAATTTCTGAGACAATTGGCTGCATAGCAAAATGTGTTATTGTGACAGGCCAAGATGCAACAAATATTCAATAACATGCAGAGGTGTCAACATTAAACTGAAGTTAACCTTACGTTTTCCTGGAGTTAATAAAGGCAGTGGTGTCACTGGTTTGGGACGACATATAGGACTGGTGAGTTTATGCTTCATTCACTCACAAACCTGCTTACTGTGATGTGACCTCAGTATGGCGAGCAGAAAACAGCTTACATGAGGTCTTATTGAGTTAAAGGTCTTAATCGGGTTAATGGGACGAAATGAACATGCACACAGGCAGTCTGGGTTTTCGTTTCTTTCTGATCTTTGCTGTGAGCGACAGTTTGGGTCAGAGGACAGAGTTTCTGTCTCGTCGTTGTGGTCCCTCACTGGCAACAGAATCATAGATTAAAAAAAAAACAAAAAACATTTTTCTAATTATTTTCTCATTAGATTAAAGTAGTGGTGTAATAGTAACAGAACCAGCTTCATTGTTCTAATAACTTATCAAAACTTAGGAAAACTATTATCCATTTCAAAGCAGTGGAAATTTGTACTTGACAAAGCGGCTCAAAGCACAAGTTGAAGATTTTCAAAATAAATTTGTTATTTATTTTTATTTTTGCATTTGTGTATATATTTATAATGTGTTGTTTTGGGGATTTTTTCTTTTAAATTTAATTATTAAGCAAAGTCTTTCTTTTTAAAGTGTGGTGGTTTTAGGATTAATAAGATGAAGTTTTGAGTAAACCTAACCTCTGAGTCTTCATCCTCTCCTCTAACTTCCACTTCAGTCATCTCAGTTAGCTGCAGCTTCGGCAGGAAATACTCAAGTTTCTGCATCTTTTCAGCTACAGGCGACTTTGCTGATGGTCACATGAATCCTGCACATAATAAAACCAACTTTCTTTGCTCCCTCCTTCAGATCCTGTTTCTCCCAGGTTCGGTACCGGGCCGAATGGTCCAACGAAATGTCGTTCAGGAGCATTTTGATCAGCCCCAGGATGCTGGCGGACCACATGCCCGACGCCGTGCTGCGAGCGCTCAGCAGCCTGACCGCCGACAGGCCTTTCTCCCTCTGCCAATCATCTTCAAACAGCAGCCACCACAACACCATCTAAGATGCTCTTATGACTCGCCTCTTATGGACTCGGCAGCATCTCAAGCCAAATTCTGTTTGCTTACTACTCTGCTACTCCACCCAAGCTGACGTCCAGACGTTTGCTGTCATGCTGACCGTACAGCTCCACTTGCATCTCTCACTGATTGTAATAGTGATGGAAGACGTGAAATGATGGGGCCCTTTTGTTTTGTTGCACTTTTAATTATCCCGTGGGGAAAAAAGCTTACTTTGAATGGTAGTTATGATAGACAGGATGCGATGGGATAGATGAATGTGTGTGTAAAGTATTTGACAATGCTGCCGTTTAACTGTCATGTCAGTGGTATGTTTTGTGTTGTGTGAATGAAATATGATTGGCTGTTACTCTAAGGCTGTGCTTGTTTTTGAGGGTAGCAGTGATGGGAAAGACTAGAAGGGAAGCAGATCGGTTTTACTTCAAAATGTGTAGTAGTTGTAGTTGACTTGTCCTGTGTTTGTTTTGTTGAGACATCAGGGGGAACAGTGCCATGGATACTGCATCTGTTTTTCAGGTGATCTGTGATGTTGAAATTTGAGTCAGCTGATGCCTGAATAACTATTTTACACCTTCTAAAGGAATGCAGTTGACTGCTTGATTCACATAAAAGCATTTGTGAAGTACATCGACTCATTCTTTTCTACAAACCAATTTAGAAAAAGTGCATTGAAGCAGAATGCAGTGGATTTCTAATCCAATCAACCCATGTTTTATTTCCAGTAGAGCATAAACAACATATCCCATGTTCAACTGAGACATTTTACCATTTCAGAGATCCTTCCTAATTCTCTAAATATTAACATTGCACATGGTGAAAATCTTAAAAATTGTTTCACAATTTTAGACACATTGTCTTAAATTGGCTCTTTTTTTTTACACCTGATAATGTTACGAACCTAATTATTCTTCAAACGCTTCTGCAGTTGTTTTTTTATGTAAAACAATTACTTTTCCAAACATTTGTTGCTCCTGTTCCAACTTTTCTTATAGACGTGAGATGCTATTAAATAAAAAAATGACCTAATATTATCCATGAAATGATAAAATGTCTCAGTTTTGACATCTGATACGTTGTCTATGTTCTATTGGGAATAAAAATGGGTTTATATTTGAAAATCACTAGGTTCTGATTTTATTTACATTTTTCACAGCATTCCTTTGGAAGTAAGGTTGTATTAGACTCATAAAATTACAAATACATTAATAATCTGTGACATCACTTGTTGAAGTGAAGATAAGTTCGAAATTTAGTAAATCTATTCACTAAACAATACAATAAGAGAATAATTATTACATGTGTATGGATCAAGTTGTTCTTGGTTTTAACTCTCCATCCCTCCCAGCCTTTTTTAGCATGTGACGTCAAAGCGGTGTCCCGTCACCAGCACATGACATATTCAAGTGATGCTCGTAAGACTTGATTCAAAACTTTGACACTGTAAATAACAGTGCGACCATGCTCTGCGGTTTCAGTGTGGACTGAAAATCTAATTCTTGGACGATGAACTGAAATTGTAAACCTACACAACCTTCTTAGTGCTGAAACTAAAAAAGCAAAAAAGCAATCTCCGTGTAATTGAATGTATCAAACTAAAATCGAGCAGAAACAAGCAAGCTCATGCCCGAACACACAGAAAAAGCTATTAAAGACATTTCTGGCCTTCACTGAAACAATTCTCCCCTCCCGCCGCGTTTATTCTTTCCTCCACCCCCAAACGTCACATAACTCCAACTATGAAGGAGTTACAGGGAGAATAAGTTCAGGCTTCATCATTAAAAAGTATATTAACTGCTACTCAGCAGTAATACTACTTCATCCAGTCTACTAGTTTCTTAAAAACTTTTTTAAATAATTATTTTTATTTTGTATTGGTAAACACCGAGTAATCTAAAACTGCCTTCAGTCCCATCTTTCCGACAGCACCTGAACGCCGCAGCAGAAGCTCATCTGTTGGACAGGGAAACTAATCAGGAGCCAAGTAAAGACTTTTCAGTTCTGCTAGCTATTCGGCTAGCGCAGCTTTAAAGTCAGCCGTCCAGGCGACAAAGGACGAAGGACTTTGTTTATGACAAACAGCGTCTCCCCTGGAGGAAAAAACAACGATCCAGCTATGTTTTAGGAGCGCAGTTTTTGCCGTTGCGCTTTAAGTATAAAGCGAACAGCCTCCGGCCAGCCGAAGCTTGTGGCTAGCTCATTAACGTTAGCTGTGGGGAAAAGAAGTACAAGCGGAGGCGAGAAAATGGAGCTGGACGACGTAGTCCTGTATCAGGACGACTCTGGCAACTCCACTATGATGTCCGAGCGGGTTTCAGGTCTGGCCAGCTCGATATACCGCGAGTTTGAGAGGCTGATAGAAAAGTACGACGAGGACGTAGTGAAGGAGCTGATGCCGCTGGTCGTCGCCGTGCTGGAGAACCTGGACTCGGTGTTCGCTGTCAACCAGGAGCGCGAAGTGGAGCTGGAGCTGCTGAAGGAGGACAACGAGCAGCTGGTCACCCAGTATGAACGGGAGAAAGCCCTGAGAAAACACGCAGAAGAGGTGGGTTGCACTCTACCACCGAAAAAAACTAACTTATGATCCGGATTATAGATTAAAAACTGGTATTATGTACTTTAAAATAAAAGGACTTAATGCAGCTCTTTTTTGGGGAAAAATAGCTTTTACCTTACATAAGTACTCATAACATGTCAACATGATTTTGAGCTTTTTCTCTGTGCTATGAACTACTGTTTGAACTAGTTGCATATTTCCATGAAGTTACTTTCTGAGGAGGAATCACACCTTTAAACTTATTATAGGTACTTTGAACTCCTCTCTGTCTGGTAATTTGGCGTAAAATTGAAGAAATGACCTGTAAAAATTGGCTCTGATTGGGTTGTGTTGTATAAACAATTACACCTGCACGAGTTTAATCCATTTCCTAAATGACAAGTATGCAAGTTCAAAGACAATTTAAGGTCCTTTCTTTTTGCATGTGCTTTAAAGCATCTATTCGGATGGGATTTTAAAAATGAATATTTTGAGTTTTGACTTTTAAGTGAATTTGTGAATAATTAAAGAAAATAAGATAAGATGATAATTGTATTTTATTTGGGTTAGGTATATGAACAGTAGTTTTAAGGGGGAGAGGGGATCATGGTCGGATTATATAGTGAGGTTTGTGTTACTTAAACAAACAACAAAAAAGAGCCCAGGCATGGGTATGGTAAAGATTTTTTAATGTGACAGGCTTTAAACAGACAAAATCAAAAGTATTCAAAAACTTCCAACATAGGCTCAACCTCCTAATAGATAAAGGAAATGCAGAGAAGAGGGTGAGATAATGCCAAATGAGATGAAATGAACTGAAACTCAGTGACAGCAGGTCTGATGGAGGGATGAAGAAACACAATGTGGCTCACAAATGTAGTTGGTAGGACTGCACAGACCTCATGTGCTGCATTTCCATTGATTTTTGCATATAAATCACTGCATGCATTTCCTATAATCCTGGCAGCATGTCAGGAAATGGTTGTTTGCTCAGAAATGTTTACAGTACAGAAAGTCATGTTTATTTTTTTTATCATTAAGAGGGCTAATTCTCCTTATTTAGAGACTAGTTTGGGTTACATTAGAGTTTTATTACAGCACAGTGGCTGCTGACTAAATTTGTGTTTTATTTAGAAAATCCTTAGAGTTTAGAGAATAATAGTTGAGATTGGGGAAGTTTGGACAGTCACTTGTTCATGGCTGACTAAGGTTAAACTTGATAAGCCATGTATTTTTCTTTTTTTTTGTCATGCACAATGTCCTACAGAGGCTAGGATTAACTTGTTTCTTTTAAATCTATGTTTAAGTTTTCAAAAGCACAGTAAATCCAAAGTAAACTACTGATTTCTACAAAACAAAAAAAACCTGAAAGCTCCATTAACCAAGACACTAATGAGCTTTTAAAGTTAGCATGCAGCCTGTTTGTAGTGCTCATGTTAAGGATTTATACAGAGAAGCAGTCTCTTGGTCAAACATCTTAAGTGCAGGGTTTTGCTCTTAATCTGCCTTATTTTTCCTCCCTGTATGAAACCGAATCACTCATGCTCCATCAGATTTAGAATGAAAATAGTTTTACATTTTTATATTTCCCCCCCATTTGACACCAAGGCAATAAAAAGATAAGTAATTTGTTTTTGTGGGATGCATTCAGGAAATCGCAGCGTAATCTTTGTTTAATTTTGAATGACAAGCGCGACAGGTTGCATATCAGTGTGTTAATAATTGATGTCATGTTGTAACATGTTGCTGCAGCTTTTATAAAGACCTGAGCATGAGGGATTTTCCATCACATGGAAAATCAGCATTGTTCCTGTGTGCAAATCCATCGTCTGCATTAAAGCAGCCCTTCAGCCAGTCATCATGTTGATAATCAGTTTAGATGATATCTGTGGGCTTTTGGGTGTAGCAGGTTTGGCTTTTCTTTCTTCTTGCCTTTAATGGGACTCTTTATTTTGTCTCCACATCCTTTTGATGCTTTTATACGTTTTATTTTTTAACATTTTTCCCACATATTGACAAAAAAACCTGTCTCTTTTTTTAGTGAAGCAGGTGAGATTACAGCATTGAAATCATCCAACTAAACACTTGGATAATTATGTTTGCTCAGCACAGGGATCAGTTTTTGGCGTTCCCTGATGCTGGTGGCTAGGGTTGGGAAATCGTGAAGAAAGCACAAGTACGGCATGAGACAAACATGAATCATACACTTGAACAACCACTTGAATGCTCACTGCACTGAGAGTTTTATTAATTGATCATGTCCTAAAAACAGTTTGAGTCAATAGAAAAAAGGGGCTAAAAATGGCTGAGGTTACATGGTGTTTTTTAATTTGAATCAATAATTCCGTATTAATTAAATAGAATTAAAATCTTCTCCTTCGGGATCACATGGAAACATTAATTCCGAATTAAGGTTTACACGGACAACACGTTTTCTTAATTCTGATTTAAAGTAGATGCAACGTACGTATGTACATCTACTGAAACCGCTTCGTTTCTTTTCTACATCAACAGGAGAAAACGTCATAATAAGAACAATTTTCGCTTTATTCAGAATTAAGTTTAATTCAGAATTAACATTTGCATCAGGAATGAAATGTTTACATGCTCGTTTTTTCAGTTTAAAGTGGATTTAACTTTAATTACGAATTAGGAGGAATTAAGAGTCTCATGTAAACGTGGCCTGTGTCTGGGAAGGGCCACTGCTTCTTCCTCTCATGATGAGTTGAGGCTGGACACTTTAATGACTCAGAGTTGCCTCTTTGGTTGTGAGAGAGGCATCAGTGGGTGCAGCTATGCTGGTCATCACACCACCTCTGACTGCTCTGCAGAATAACAACACTATGGCTATTACAAGTTGTTGAGTTTGCAGCTGTAAGGTGATAACTGAAAACTATTTTGCATCTCCACAGTAGGAATATTGAAAGAATAATTAATTCAACTCATGGTGCTGTTTATGAGTTGTTGGTCTCTCATAAGGGAACTTGCCTGAGCTGCTGCACTGTTATGGAGCTTCCTCATCAGCTACATGTTTCAGAGCTGGTGATAGGTCTTATTTTGTTTATGCCTGATGGGTAGTACGCATGCTGAACGGTCAGAAGGCTGCTGATGTATTAACCAAACAGGAAATGCTGTTTACTTTTTGTGGATCAGATAGAAATGGCTTCATTTCTGACAAGGCTTTGGCCAAGAGCAGCTGGATCATCTAAAGGTCCAGATGTGTCCCTCAGATCCTGTGCCTGGTCCTTACTGGGTATTATTTATTTATTTTTTAATATGTCAGTGTCGGATCCTGCTATTCTGCTGCTGATAAGTTTAAAGTTGGACTTTTCCGATATAAAGACATAACAATTAAAACATTAAAATCTGCAGCAGTATAGAAGGACAGGAAGCTGTCCGGTCTCTGATTGGACAGTTAGATTTATCATTATCTAATCAGAAGTGTAAAGATTAGGTTAAAAATCTGCATCTTCAACTTTTGAGTCTTGCATGAAATTTTACTTTCATTTCCCTTCTTCAAATAAAAATCTCTGCAACCATGCAAATCCTTTTTTACTCATTCACACTTGAATTTCTCAGGCAGATTTCTCTTACATGGTGACAAAACTTGATTCACAAATATAAACTTTAAAAATATTTTTAGACATTCCTTTAAAGCTACAAAATCTTTATGGTTTTTTATCCAGTTATAGTTCTATCAATCAATATCTATATAGGTTTATATAGATATGGTTTATATTTAATGGCCCAGTGCTCAACAAGCTGATATTCAAGATATTTTCATCTGTTAGTTATTTGGAAATTGCCTTGATGCTGTAGAAATATAATTGTGTCTGTCAAATGGTTTTTGCTGTTTTTTATTTGAAGCTATGAAACCATTGGAAATGTTTCTTTGAGGTAAAGTACCAAACAATAAAATTTAAAATATTTCTTTAAAAGTTGGGTGTTCATTCCCTGAGTTAGGTATATGTTCATGCTTGAGGATTAAACAGAGTAAAAAACCTTATGTTTGTTTATATTGAAGGTGTGTTGAAGAAAAGACTGTGGGCCTAATTTTCTTTTTTAAATTATGTTTAGCATATTTTCTGTAATGTTTTCCTATATTAGTCAAACTTCTTCCAGTATGTCAACTTCCTTGCATGTAAGCTTTGTGGAGAAACTGGAAATGACCCAGATTGGTTATTTTGCTCACTTAAGTTTTTGAATAAGTAAATAAATAAAATGGCCCAATTTGAGCCATAAAACATTAACTACAAAAGAATTTCAGGAAAAATAAAACTTGTTTGTTTTGTTAGTCATAGATGTATACAAAACAATACCAGTACAGTGAGTGGGACAGGTCATGGTGGTGTTTTTGTTTGTTTTCATACACCTGCTCTACCTTTTATAAAGTGCTGATGCACTGATAACCATAATTTACCTGGAACGACACGCCACATTTCTTTCATGTCGTTTATGCTGCTGTGAGAACTGTGGCTGTGTCCTAAAGCAGCGGCCCATTCAGAGGAGGCTAATGACCACCGTGGCACGGATTCAGTTTCTAAGCTGCCCGTTTGGACAACAAGTCACTAGAAGCAGATTAATCTCACCAAACAAACACGGTTTATGGGCCAAGTTTTTTCTCTGCGCTCTGAGTCCAGAGAAAAGGCTTCTCTCAGTAGAGGAGAGGAAAAGGCTCGGCAGGAAATTCTTTGGGAAAAGCAGAACTTCCCTCAGGTCTTTTGTCAGCGTTGTCTGCTGACCTTCGGAGAACCGCGGCTTGCTTGGATAAATCCTGCTGCTGTGATCGCCATGCGTCAGTAACTTATACTACGAGAACGTACATTATCATGATCTTCATTGTAGCCACGTTTTCTGTGGTCTGAAACATCGGAAAACAACATACTTCAGTTGGTAAGGGGAGCATGGATGGGACTTAAAGCTGCTATATGCTCCACAATAACAGAGGATGTTGTCTCTGTTGTTCGTCTGTTACCCGGTCTTTACAGCTAGTTAGGCTTCTCTGGTGCTCCTGATGCTTGTCGGCCTTCCCTCCCCGCCAAAACATGACATAATCTAGGTTGCGTATTACGGATGTAACAATACTCTAAGCCACGATTCGATTCTTGGTTTTAAGTTTTCAATTTCGATTTTTTTACATTTTGTTTTTCCCAACAAAATTGATTTGAGCTATTTTATAGCCAAATGTGGCTGAGCTAAATATTAATAGTTTGTAAATCGATTTTCGTTTTTTTCTACATCGATTGCCTTTTAAACCAGTCTGAATCTATTTTATTGGAGTATTGTTGCATCCCTATTACGTATTGATACAAGTATAATAGGTTGTTTATAGTCTGGTTGGATTGTATTGATTTCTTCATGGTATTTCTTGGTCTCCCTCTTTTTTCCTTTTCTCTCTTCTGTTGTTTCTTTTTGTCTGTCCTTTCCACTCTAGTTCAACAGTACTTTGCAAATTCAGAAATAAACAATTATCCAAAGTAAGATTTGGGGGGACCCCTCTCCTCCCCCAAAAAACAAAAAAAAACAACCATATAAAATATATAAATAAATGGAAGCATTATCATTGTTTTGTTTATTATTATTATTATTGTTATTATTATTATTAATAATAATAGTAGTAATAAGATAAGTAATTAATCAATTAATAATAATATTTGTAATAAATATTATGATAAGTAAAAATTAGAAAAAAAGCATCAAGGACCTTTAACATGACGGCTCCTCTTGGCAAACTTGTTGAGGTGGCATGAAAAGTCTGTTTAGCGTATTTTATTCTTCGTCCGTGGCAGGGTTTTTGTGTGGGCTGTGTGTGTGACTTAAAAGGCCGTACATGTTGTACTTCCTCAACTCCTCATCCAGCTGTTTCTTGAAACTTTCAGTAAAATTTTGTTGAATCGTTCACATCTGTGGAAGAGCAGAAATGAAAACTTTGTCACGTTTTTCTGGAATTAAACAGACTGTTTTAAAACTTCTGATGAATCCATCGTCCTCATGAGAAAAAACCTTTTCATTTCTCTGTTGCAGAGTTTCTAACGGCCTTTAGTCTCCAGTGTAAATCTTATTATAAGACTCTGATCCACCTCTCTGGCTCTTCCTGGTGCACCACCATGAATGATCTCTGGCAAATTTTTTAACAAACTTGGCTGTTTTGGAGTTCTTATGTCTGAAATAATCCAAATAAAACGATCAGTTTTCTACAAACATTCATGGTCTCAGATAATGAATCTGGTTGGCTTTGATCACCTGTGCTTAGAACAGGGTTGTCAAACTTCAGGCTTTTGTTGTCTCACGCACCCCTCAGGATAAACTGGATTCATCATTTTATATTTAGCTGTGATTTTATATAATTAAAGATGTGAATGTCTCAATATTCTGATCCTCTGAGCTCTGCAGCATCTCTCCAGCAAATACAACTAATCATTCACTTTTATTGGCTGTAATAATCAGTTCAGTGTAATGTAATTTGTGTATTATGGAGCGCAGAGCAATCTGATTTTTAGTTCTTTGCTTTGGAAATATTGCATTAAGAAGATTGGATTGTCTGAAATAATGCACATTTAATTTTCTTTTGATCAGCTAATCAGCTGATGAGCATGTCATTGCAGCGCTGAGGAAGACATTGAGTTTTAGCTTTTGTTTAACTCCCTGAAAAACCTGCAGATAATATGCAGAGCACCTTTTTTAATAGCTTATAAGTTAATTGGGTCTGTATTTTCTGATTTGTGCAGCAGTTCTGAGGTTAGTTCATTGTATCGGATGTCTGAAGCCTCCCACAGCCCAACTATCTTACATACCTCAGCAGCATCCCGCGGCCAGATCCGCTAAAAGGAGCTTATTTTACTCTGTCAATTGAGTGCCAATACAGTGGAGCCCTGTGTGTGTGGGAGTGTGCACACTTGTTCTGGTTTCACATGTGTTTGTGTGTAAAAGAGTGTGGGTTGGTGCTCTGGGGACAAAGGCAGCATTATACATGCAGCGTTGGGGAAGAGAGCATGTTAAAATGGCAGAACACTTATTCTCTGGAGCGTTGTCATATGCACAAGCCTCCTTCCCGGGTCATATGAGAAACATGGGAGCTGTCCGAATGATCGTGCTGATGCAGGTAGTGAAGCTTTCATAGACTCCACTTTGTCATAAAGTGTATTGCTGAAGATCTCATTGAGAAATACAAATATTTTGAGTTTCAGAAATGGCCTTACTCTGTGTTAGACGTATATACATTTACAGATTAGAGGTCCACCTCCTTTCACATAAACCCGTCCATATGTAGTCGAGCCACGTGCTATGATAATGATCTTAGAAATACTGCATTTTCCTTGTAAACCTTCTAACAAGGTCTTAAGTAACTCTCTGGGTCTCCATATATCTCCAGTATTAGGTCGTTTACGAGAAGCCTTTCACACAAACTCACCAAAATTTTCTGTCTGCCTTTGTTTTGATGTTGTAAAGAGAAGATTAAAAGATAGTAAATAAAGCACTCTGTACTGAAAAAGTGTGATCCCTCTGGAAAAGAGAAGCAGTTCATGAATGAATGAATTGTGTTGGAAAAAGACTCATGAAACACCTTTGTTAGAAGCCTCGGTGTGACGTGGATATGACGAAGGGGCTTTTTGTAATCTGGTGCCCAGGTGACCCTCGTCTCTGTGCAGATATCTGTGGCACAGACCGCCGGGCCTCTTGTCCCTAGTGAGCACCCGCATCACAAGACCGCATGTTTACAGGCACAGCCTCAGACACCTGACTCAGCTGATCAGCTGTGGTGTCAATACAAACCAACCAAACAAGGAGCTGGCATTGACTCACATAATGCTGCTTATTAGCATTTAAAGATGCAGCTATTTGCAGGTCGGAGCAATTTGAATGGTGGTGCTGATGTCTTTTTCTACTGTTTTTCTGTTTTGTAGAAGGCAAAGAAAACCAGGAGATGGTTTCTTCAGCGTGGATGCAGAACATCAAGCATCTTCGGTAGCAGGCAGTAGGGCTGGACAATTAATCACATTTTAATCGTAATTACAATATTGCCTTCTCACAATCATAAAAACACTTTAATCGAAGAAAAATTATTAATGTCAC
>JAVQJG010271924.1:0-20257 GCA_036024015.1 Craterocephalus amniculus
TAATTATATTTGTATTAGTTTTAGAAAAATATATAATTATACTGTTTTTAGGCCTACGTAATTTTAAACATGCTCTCTGTTTAAAATTAATAAATAAAGTAAAACTATATGAGGCAAAGAGGAGCTTTTCCTTTTTTTTTTAAAAAAAAAAGAGGGGCGTGGTTTTTCGGTTGGGGGCGAGGTAGAGAGGCATTGATTGGCACAGGCTTTGTTTTGGTTTGAGACAGCTCCACAGTATGCCACCTAACGGCGAAAAAAATCGCTTTTAGCTCCTTTAAATTCTTACAAAAGCAGGCAGACTCTCGGTGTTCAGGCTTAAGAACATTCTCCCTGTAATTTCTTAATAAATGTCTCAGAGTCTGCTTAAAGTGGCATTACTGAACTTTGTTACTCCCAAACAGATGCTAATTTGGCATCCATCCTGCATGTTGTCTCTTCTCTTGTTTCTCTCTAACCAGTAAAGCTAGTCTAGTGTTGACACTTGCTCTGAAACTTTCTCTCTTCCTTTCCCTCACCTCCTTTATTCTCTTGTGTTTGCTGAATGACCCATGGTGTATGTTCAAATTGGCAGGGTGTTGATACTCAGTGGATGGTATGTGATATTGTGCTTTAAAACAAAACACAGCTCTCACACCATGCTCCAGGCATGGGAACAAAGTTGTGAAGTGCGGTTTTCTCAGCTCCAGGAAGACGCAGGGCTATGACGGCTCCAGCAATGTGCATAATGAATGACATTGTGCAATCAAAAGAAGTCCAAAACATAGAGTTTTAAGATTAGACTTTACATTAACATTACACTAACAGACAGGGAATCAGTGTGAGCAGCCTTCTTAATGTGTTCGCCGTGATGTAATATTCTATGATTTTCAACAACACCCATTGACTTTAAATAAATCCTTCAATTCAATTCTAATACAAAATTTAGACAATTTCCTCCTAAATTACGAGATAACTCGTAACTCAGCTCTGCCTCCAGTTACTCAGTTCAATTAGACCCTCTTTTCATCTCATCACTGATAATTGAAGCTCATCTAGATGATTAGAAATAATATCACTATTCATATCCAACCTATTTAGTATATTTGCTTACTTCTGTTTTTTTTCTTTTCCTCCTTGTTTCCATGCTGAATATATCATTGCTAATTTTCATGCTGCTTGCTTTTTTTCTGTCAATAAATAATCTGTCTTATAATTGAGGATGTTGTGATCGCAATGTCTGGATGCAAAAGTTGATATTAATTAATCATAATGTAAAGTTCATACTTTCAGACTGATTTTATTTTCTTAAATTACAGAATGTCTCCTTTCATAAGAAAGTTGGTACCCTGATGTATTACTTAATTCATTAACTAATGAGGAGGGCTGTAGTAGGGAAACATATAAATCCTGCAGGGCAGTCATTTATTACGAACAAAATTAGAGATCCCTGAGATAAATCATCAAGTCCAAGGAAGGTAGTGTGTAAATGCAGCGATAAACCAATCAGGGCATTATTCATCTTTCAACCTTTGGTTTTCTCAATGACCTTAATAATTCTAAACATTGAAACCATTATGACTCATTGTTGGCCTCCTGGAGAAAACAATAAACTAAAAAAGTCCTTGGTCAGGACAATACTGTCCCAAAACCCAATGGTCACTGATATAGAGCAGCAGCGATGAGCCTCTGGATGGACAGCTATCTCAGTGACACTTCAATCCAGACTTCATGGTAGAGTGACTCCATAGAAGCCACTTTTGAGTGAATGGCTTATGACAGCTCAGTGGTTTGCAAAAATGGCATTTAAAGGACTCCAGGGACATGACAAAAAAAAGATTTTGTGATTTGATGATAAAAAAATATTGAGGTATTTTGGCAGAACTCCAAGAAATATTTCTAGAGAACCAATGTGCACAACACCTGACTGAAGTCTGTGACATCATGCTGTTGTGGTGCTACTCAGCAGTGTGCTGATGGAGACTGCTTAATAAACCCAAGCTGATAGATCATTGAAGAAACGCTCCGCAGTGAATTGCTGTTTCGAGATGTTCTTATTTCAAACCAGAAACATCAACTCCACGTTCATTTAACAATAGATGCAGTTAGATTTATAGAAATCCCTCTTTTATCACCGAACTACTCAGTTTGTACAGATTACAGATTACTTTATGTAATCTGTAATCCTCTTTAGTGTTTGTTACCTAAATATTATATGCCCATATGTGTGCCTATATAAATATCTTGGATTAGAGAAGGTAGGAGAGAGTGGCTACAGATAACATCATGTACTGTACTGTAGGAGCATCAAATATGCAAATGACATCTGCTGCAGATTGTTCTTATACTGTAGACTACTACTACTTTATTGATTTCAAAAGTTTAATTAAAATGTTATGACTCTTTACATATATATTCAAAGTACTGAAATGGACATATCTGCACTTGAATTTTGGCATTAGGTTACTGGCAAGTGAGAAGGGACTGAAAGAAAGAAGGAAACACTGAGCAGAGTGTCATTGACTGGTCACCACTCTGGGGATTTACACGTGTTTCTGTGAAGAGTTTTGTCTACATAGCAGCATAAACCCCGCTGACATGAAAGTTGAGTACGACTGCAGAGTGGATAAGTGTGTGTGCTTGTCTATTAGTGTGCATGTATTTACTTTCTGTTGCATGCTTATATTGTCACAAATGTGGTTTTTGTTTGTTTGCTTTTAACAAAATATAGTCAAGTAAATAAAAGATAATCAAGGCTGGATGTAGCTTTTTTCCATAGATTATCATGATAGATTTGCATGTTTCTGCTTAACAAATGGAAAAGTGAGGCTCTGAGTTCAGGTTAAATATCTGTCAGTGTCACCCTCCCATCGAAATCCGTATATACAGTTTCCATCCAAATGACTCTGTTTTGTATAAAAAGTTCAAGCCTAGTATGCTTTTACCTCTCTGTTGTTTAACATGAAATTAATGGTAGCTTTAGTTAAAAAGTCATCCCCACATAATGGCCATACTATTCTTTTTTAACCAAATGAAAACACTGTGAGCTGTTAAGAGTCACAATGTGCAGAGGGTTACAAAAATCTTCAATATATGATTAGACTCTGATTTTACACAGCGTATTGCTCATATTTACTCAGAAATAACCACTTGGGTCTTTTCTGATTGCTTCATACAAATGTCGTTCTGTGAGAAAATGAGTGATGGAAATGCAAACACTCATGGTCATTTTTATTATGAGTTGAAAAAAACACTCCATTTTTGTAGAGCACTGCTCTGAAAACCAACAGTAATTGGTTTATGAAGTCAGGGCATCAACATTATTGAAGTGTGTGATCTATTTTGCAGAGATCTGAATAAAAGGAAGCCAATATCCAAAGAAGAGCCTTGAGATGTCTGTTATAAAACCTGGAGAAACTAGACGCTGACTCAAAGGAATCTTCAGAAAGCTTGTATATCCCCTTAAATCCTGCCTTTTTAAGTCCAAGATTCTTACAACTGCAGCGGCTGTTATTGCACTGTGTACTTTAAATTAAATTCAATAAGTCACTGTATACATTTATCTTTTCCTGGCAATATAAAGAAATATAGTAGGTGGCAAAATGCTTGTGGATTACATCTGTATGTGGCTGTCAGCTTCCAGCAAAGGCTTCCCTAGAAGCAGCAAGCCTGCGTGACACCATTCATTGCTCCATAACCAGGTTGCTACTTTTCTAAGAATCCGTCAGAAACCCGTCAACATGTTTCATCTTTCATTGCATCGCTAGATGATGCTTATCCATCTTCAGACATATGTTTGATGTCCTCATGGATTGATTTGCCTGCTGAAGGAGCAAAGCTGGAGGGCAAATTGTTGAAGAGTTGACACCGAAATGTCAGTGAATAAAAGTCCAGAATATTTAGGTGCTGGTCTGTTGTGTGTTTTAACAGCAGTGCTTTTTGTGCATGGCCAAGGCAAATTTGTTTGTATTCACAATGATGTTGAACAGTGCTGTAGATGTACAACCATCACAGTAACATGTGATTAAAATTCTGTCATCCAGCTACATTTCTTCAGATTAGGACAGCTTTAGCAGATAAATGTAATGTATATAATGTTTTATTCCAGACACAAAAGGTAGATCCATAAAAATAGTACAAAACTACAATACACACAAACATAAAAAAAAATAAAAAGGGCAAACCAAATACCTAAAGACAATATTTTATTGGATTTAAAAAGACTCTTGTGCCAGTGTCTCCACATACTTAATATGTATCTTGTGTGACATTTTTTTCTGGATTTGTCAAAGCTACTAGGATTGGGAATCACTGGTTTTATCACGATATGATATTATATGGATACAGTGATACAGCGATTCGATGTTTGCTGACATCTGAAGTTCAGTCACTATATGATTTTGATTAGATTTGATCTAGGATCCATTGATCGATATGAAACGATAACAAGCAATATCATCAGTGACCACTAAAAGCTACAGTTTTGTTATTCATGGACATAGTCAACACATAAATCTATAAATAAAAGGGCTGTAACAATACTCCCAACTCACGATTCGATTCGTATCACGATTTCTGACCCACGATTCGATACACAAAACGATTTTTTTTTTTATTTGAAAAATGTTTTATTTAAATAACATAACGCACAAATTTGGATGTCCAGATTTAATCCAGGTAGATCTTGGCTTAGCTTTGCTGCTAACCACAAGCGCCTCGTTTCATCTGACAACTTATGGCAGTGTCCCATGATTTTAAATAATACTCCATGTGTTTCTTGCTGTCTGACACAACTATAAGTTACAATTTTCACTTGATTTACATTTGATTTACTGAAGTGTCCGTTTGTTTATTTTGCATCAAAAGATGGTGAAGGAGGGCCCGTTTTCAGTGGTGCAACCGGATGCAACACCCTAAAGGATCCAAAACTAAAAGGTTCGCCTGACGCAGTGGTGCTGTTTTCCGATTGGCCCAGGGCTTGGCCTGCCTAGAGAGTTTTGTATTGAATTGTTTTGTATTGAAGAGTTGGGAAGTTTGGCACCATTGTAAAAAAAAATTGTGCAATCTGTGTTACTGGTACACCATAACATGATTTGGAGGCTCAGTTCGCTGAGTGACCTCACGTCCTTCATTTAAAAGGTACATACATCTTCAAATTTCACTAGTGGTACTGTATGTCTTTTTATTAGTCACCACCACCAATGCAGACTTTTCGTTCATCTGATCGGTAGCTGACATTAAGACAGATTATTTTTCTGTACCAATATCAGTGAGAAATAAATGATATAATGCTGAAGCTGAACTGAGTCAAAGTGTTTTAATCTAGCCAGGGAGAGGAATCACACACATCAGTTGTTCACACGTCTGAAAAGTTGAAGTTAGTGAGCTCACGATGTTATGCTTTCATCGTTCACTCTTCGCTGTCTAAATGAAACCGTTGAAAATATAGAACAATGGCTTTTTCTGCACTGTTTGACCTTGGGTGCAGGTGTCTCATTTTCTCAGCCTCTCAGTCTCACAGTCTAATGAGTATCTTTTGCTCACATTCATCAAATTGTTGCATGAATACACATTGGATGAATAAATGAGATATAACTTTTAAAATGTAATGTCCTTGTGGGCCTTTTATAATAAAAAAGGATTACATCATTAGTATACTATCTTTTATATAATCATTACAAGCATTAAAGTCACTTACCAGGCACGTGCAGATACAGTGGGAGAGCTACGGGGCTGGAGTACCTGCCTCTTTTGATCATTGACCCCAAACTGCCCTTTTCTCAAGGCTTTTTTTTTATGAGCAGCCTCTCTGTGACCTTTCATAAGAACAATTATTGTTATTGGTTATTTATAATAAATGACCTGCCTGCAGCCATGACATCCTATGTCTCTGCATGACCCTTCACCCAAATTCTACCGTGACATGCAAAGCTGCCAAGCCACAGGAACGCTGCAGGGCCTGATGTAACACACTCCAGTGCTTTGGGTGGCAGTGTGCACCTTTTTTACATTGGTTTGCACCCCACTATTAATCAAGGGCAGAAGAAGAAACTGCCAAGTACTGGAAAAACTGATTGTGGAAAACACAGATCACTAAATCACAAAGACTGCCCCTGCCGAGACCTCTCAGACAGGGACCTTAGTAAGAAAGTAAAAAATATCAATAGAAAGGATTTTATTTCCAACAACAACAGCACCGTAGGTTTCGGTGAAAAATTACAGTCTGACATCAAACTCTGTGTTTCCATGTTTGTCAAGCTTAACATGGCATGTTTATTATGTTCGGAAATATTGAGAAACATTACAAAGCATAGATCTGCAACACATGGAATAATACCATTTGCACTTTAGTTCCGACTTCAATGTTGAACAACAATGTTGAAAAAGTGTGAAAAATATAATTATAATGGGTTAGAAGGTGAAACAAACCTGATTGTTGAACGTCACGCTGGGCTGAGACATGGATGATGCAGTGATAATGTTGACGTGGGACCCTTAAATCAGACAAAGTGGTAACTTTATTCTCCCCATGGTACATATAAATAGTTATATTTTAGTTTTCAGAAGACATCTATGAAGTTGGTGAAACCACTAGTACAAGTACAGTAGTACAGTACAATGAGTCATGTATTGTAGTCCCTATTTTGTTACTCATTACATGCCAGATTATTGATGAAATAATCTTAAATACCTATGAGGAAATAGAATAAATTTTCAATTCATTATGATCATTGCTGTGCAGGGATTACAACTAAACAGTCTATCTATCTACAATAGCATTACATTACTCAAACTGAGATGGAGATGAATGTCAGGTGGACTTTTTTTCCTTTCTCCTTTCTCTATTCTGGGTGTTCTCGTAACCAATTCCTTGCTAACATAAAAACAAAATAACTTGAAGATTGGCAGGTAAGAAACATTTATCAGTAACACTGGGCCACAGTCTGACATTGTCAGTCTAGATATTCTTTCTGCTCTCAGTAGCCACAGGTTGCCACCACCGTAACTGCAAGATGGCGCAAAACACAAAAATGCTGTCAGATTTGTCCGCATCAAACCAGAGTATCCAGGCTGCTTCATTTGTTAGTTGGAGTTTAATAAAAGTACACTAAAAACAGCTGAATATTAGGTTTTTCTTTTAATTCTGATTTTTTTTCTTTTACTCTTCCCTGCTATGACAATTTCCATTCTTCCCCCCTCTTAAGTTAGTATCTGGTTTGGAAATTAGATGTCCATGTCAAAATATTTCTGAATTGCAGTATATAATAACACACTGTGCTACATGCAGTTCTTTGTTGTGTCATACCAGATTCCTGCCTCGCATCCAGTCTTTGAAAATCAGGGTTGATGGGTCCTTTTTTGAGTTTGAGAATTTGTCGCTTTAGAGGTTTTCTGTATTGGCTTGGTTCCCACAAATGATCCCCTGCAACTTGTATGCATTTTCACTTTGGTTCTCTCATTTGGCACTTTTCTAGTTCTTTAAGCCTTTAAATTTAGAAAGTAAAAGCATCAAACACATAATAGTAAGCAGCCTTGGAATAAAGTTAATATAAAGACAATTATTTCAATGGTCAATGTCATGTCTGGAATTGTATTTGGTAGATTAATTTCAATACAATGCTCTGAACAATCCAAAAAATACAGAAAACAACCTTTGAGCCTACTACAGATCCAGCACAGACAAACAGCCACTTACACTCACTCCGATATGGATTTTAAATTAACCAATTAATCTGTTATGCATGTCTTTGGACTGTATGCGGAATGGGAGTACCCGGAGAGAACCCACACATACACAGAAATAATCCCCAGTCGATGCTCAAACCAGCAACCTTCTTGCTGAGAGCCCATTTGCATGTACACCACAACAGTTTAGACCTTTTAACTTAAGCAAAACTGGATAGCAGAGTTTTGCGAGTAGCGTGATAGAAAACAAGGAAGGTTGCTTGGAAATAAAAAGCTTCATTCTCAGTCAAAGTGAAAAAATATACCCACACAGGATCATGTCATAATCAAAAAAGCCTTGCAAATGTTACAGTTCTTTTTACTTATCTCTATCTGTTAATTCCTGTCTGTTTACAATCCAAGGTTTTAACAGGTGATTAATGCATGACATGCAAGGATTCAATAGAATACAAAATGTCTTTGAAAAAAGTTTTGCAAGATAAGTATTTGCTTATGACTTTGGCTTTACTGTAGCTAATGTGAGCTCACAGGTTACATCTGCATACTCATACACTAATGAGATTTATAAGTGATTAATCTTGATTCATGTGCAAATTTGTATATTTCTGCAAAGCTGCACTATTAATCTCATCTCTCTCTCATTAATCACATCCTGTAAAAGACTAGGGTGGAGCCGAGTCATGAGGCTTGTGCTGCTCCCTAAAACCATCCAAAATGAACAAAGCAGTAAAGACATGTTTGAGAAGAGTGCAGTTGTACTATCCCTGTGGTGTTTTGACCAAAGAATGACCCAGCCATTTCACCAGTTCCTCAGGAAATAATGTTAGCTTAGGAAAAAAAGGCAGTGGCATGTCTCTCTAGATATATTTTTCAGCCCTACATGTATTGTATAAATTATCCACTAGTAAATGGCCAAAATGAACAATATGAAGCCTACAGAATAGACGGCTGAAAATAATTTTTATAGTAACTCCAGTTGCTCCAGGCTCTAGTCTGTCCAAAGATATGGCACCTGGTTTGACATACTGAACACAAGACAGTGTTCCATTGTCAAAACCTATTAAAATTAGGGCCAAACCGTCTGTTCCAGGATTCTATGTTTTTTGCTTTGGGGAGTAGTTAAAGGACTGTAAGGAGTGTTCACATGTTGCTGTTTTGTTAACATATTGCGCTACACATTCAAAGGAAAAAACATGGAGTACATCAGAGGCATTTTAAAATACACGACTGATGTGGAATATCTCTCTGAAGATATTCAGCATGCATATAGAGATAAATTATACAGGAGTTGTTTTGATGTAATGCTGATCTGCCATAGACTCCATGCTGCTGTTCAAGTTAAAAATACAGGTGCATTATATTGCATAGCATATTAACCAAGAGGGGGATTGGTATAGTAGACAGTTTTTGGCCAGTGGATCCTGCATTGTGAATCTGTACAAATGGATCTCTCACCTCTGACAGCTGAGAAAATTTATGACAGCCTGCTACTAAACCGCATCATTATGTCAACCCTGAAAGCTTTTCCGTGTATGAAAAGTGACAGGAGAAAAACACCCTAACGTCCCAGTTCAACCACCCCACTGTTGCACTTCACACCTCGGCTGTGATGAGAACACACATTAAAAGTGACTTTCCCGTTTATCTGACTGATCAAATGCTATAAGAAATAGACTCAAAATGTCTGAGATGTACTATTAATGTTAAAATGTTCATGTCACCAAACTGTTTTTGTGTCAGTTTATCTCAATGGGGAAATAAGATGCTCTCACAACCTTTGAATGTTTTGACAGAAACAGGAGAGGGAACACCCAAAAAGAAATCAAATAAATGTTATTTCGAAAATAAATTTATATAAATAAACAAATTGCTGGGTGTCGCTGACAAGTAAAATCAGCCGTGTAAAGAAAGTGAGCATGATGCCAGTGTTGTGTTAAAAGAAACTGAAGTAAAAAAAAATAAAATCCTGGAGAACAAGAGTAGAGAGTGAAGAACCCGATCAGCTCCAGTTCTGGATGGAGGTTACAATTAACAAAACACAGCAACTCCTGCCGAATCTAAAAGATAAACAGTTCCCACACGAAATTACCACACAATATGCAAGGAAGGGTAGTCACAATATACACATACCAGCACTGAGTTTACTCATTTCTAAAGAAATAACAGTATTACCTTTAAAGGAACAGGTCAATGGACCGCAGGTTCATTCATGTTAATCCCCCCGATCGCCCCTATCATGGCAATCATAATGTGAAGTAAAATTTGGTCAGGTCACAACTGGTCAGTTGGGTGCTGTCAAGTCCAAAAGTGGCCTGAATTCTTAATGTTGTTTTTCAGGAATATTTAGTTTTGCATATGCATATTTCCAATGTTTTGTTCAGGAATATACTAAATAAGCCGGAAATAGAAGAATTAAGAAATCATCCTGAGAAAATGAAACTAATGAAGGAGGAATCCTGACCAATAAAAAAGTGCAAGTTTCATCATCAAATGGAAAGCCTATAAGCGCATGCCCTTGAATCTTCTCTGCTGCTTTTATGTGAATCCGTTTTCAATTACTTTTTGTATATATGTTGAAATATTTTCCATGTGGTTTTCCTTGCTGCTCTCATTCAGCCATTATGTCTCTTAAAGCCTCAATGTTTCAATTTATGTCCATAATGCAAAGTGAAAAGCAATTTAAGCATTAAGTTTTGACCTATATTGTTTTAGCATGTTACTCGACATTGCAAATTTTCCATTAGATAATGCAAAATGAAAAGAACACCTACTGCCAGCAGCAACTCTGCTTGGATGAAAATGTGAAGTGCTTTTGGATTGCAGCAACAGTTCTTTTAGCTATTAAGAGGCAGAAACCTATTCTATTCTGCACACTACAGATGAACCCTTTGTGAGGCAACTGATTGATGAATGACTGAATGCATGTCGCTCAGGGCTGAGGCAGATTAAGAACATTGCATGGAAACATATGTGGCAATTGTTTAAAAGAGATTTAAAAGCAAAAAGGCATTGCTCACAATTTTTTTACTTATTTTATTTTCAGGTTTTTTTAAGGCAGGTCAAAAGTTAATGCTCCATATCACATGATGAATTGGCTACACAGGTCCAGTACCAAACTGCAGTTCATTACTGCCTTACCAGCCTGCCTGCAGGCTCAGTTAAACCTCTGCAGATGATTCAGAATCCAGCTGCACGACTGGTCTTCAATCAGCCCAAAAGGACTCACGTCACTCCGCTGCTAATTGCTCCTCACTGGTTTCCATTTGCATCAAATTCAAAGCTCTGCTTTTGGGTTAGAAAACAACAACCCAAACGGCTCCTGTCTACCTTCACTCCTTAATCCAGAGTGACATTCCCTCTTCACAGCTACACTCTGCCTATGAAAGACCCCTTGTTCTCCCACCACGACGTGGCGCAAAATCAGTTGCTTGACTCTTGGACCATTGTGTTAATTCTGTGAAAAGTGAAGGTAAAATAAAACAGATATGGCAACAGACTTCTGAGAATTAGATTTATGTTGGTTGGATTGAAGAGGGAAAAGAACAAACTTGTACGATGCTTTTGTATTAGAACCTCTATTTCCACTATGTGCCAAAGCTTTGTTAAAGGTTCTGCAAGTTAACCGAATAGGCATACTTCTCCAATTGTGTTTTTACTCACGCTTTTTTCCAGCCCTTTGTTTTTCCTGCTGCAACATTTTCTTTAATGTTTTACTACTTTCAAATTGCCATGAAAATGAAATGTCTTATTTTCAACATTTGATGATGATTATGTTCTATTGGGAATAGAAATATGGGTTTATGTGATTTAAAAGTAATTGTATTCTGGAGTCACAGCAGGTCTCAGTGTGTTCTGATGTGGAGAAGATGAGGCTTAAGGTCTATGACTGAGCTGCAGGGCGAGTGGAGGTGTGACAGGAAAGCCGGGGGCTCTTGGAGGCTGTGAGGTCTAGTTGACTGGAGGAATTCAGCTTGAACACCATCAGTTCTCTTAACCTCCACTGTATTGGGCTGAATGCAAAATCTCCTTGTATTCTGTTTTTTACACATTTTACATGATGTCCCAACTTTCACATGGTCAGATCCACAAACCCCTTAACCCGAATGAAACTAAAATGATCAAATACGTTTTTATGTTTAATAAACATGATATAGTCTGGATATATACAGTCCTTATTTTACCATGGTACAGCATAGAATGGGTTCATTTACTTGTGACTTTGGCCAAACTGAATAAATGTGACCACTAAGACAGGACTGGAGAAAAGAAAGACAACCAGTCATAAGCAGCTCTTTTTTAAATAAATAAATAAATCGGCCTTACCTCCAGGCTGTCAGCTAATTAAACATGCAACCTCACTTATGCAAGACCACTTAATGTCCTTATTATTAAGGCATGTACAGACATGAAATATGTAACGATAATGGCTTCATCAGTCTGTATAAGTCACGCCATTTAGTTGTCTAGACAGTGGTCAATTTTGAATTAATTTTCCTCACAGCTTCATTCAGATTCCATGAAGCTGTGGCAGTAAGAGAGTCAGGCACAGGATACAATCTTCTACTTATTGTTGCTATTGATTAGCAATCTAAAATGATGCTGCATTGTGGGCAAAATAACGGTGGATTCAAATATGGGATCACAATGAAAGCAAAGCCTGCAAAACAAAACACTTATGCATAATTCCCTTCTATTCATTTGACTCAGATGCTGTTTGAATAGTGCAGCCAAGCATCATAGGGGTAAAGTAAGAAGTTTGATTTATTTTATGGTACACTGTCAGATTCCATATTCCCACAATGTCCCACTGTCACTGCTAATGTTCATATCAGTGTGTATGAATTAGAAATTAACACTTTCACATTTCTCATAATTTTTAACTGAATGGTAACACACAGTAAACATATGCACTGCTCTCATGGAAGCCGCCACTTCACAGTATGTACACTACCTTGCGAAAGAAAAAGTTGCCACATGGATTTAACTAAGTAAATACTGAAGGTATATGAGGATCCTAACAGGTATTTAGAACATGGGCAGCTGGCAAACAGTTATTTAACCCGAACTGACACAATGATTACTGTAGCTTTTATTTCTTAAAGAATCATGTAGAAAAAACAGTCTGTAGTCGTGGAAGAGATGTTAAAGAAGGGTCAAATGATTGGCATGCATCAAGCAGAGAAAACATCTAAGGAGATGCAAAAACAAAAATTAGGTTTTGAACTGTCCTATGCAGTATTAAAGATGGGAAGGATAGCGGCGAACCAACGTCTAAGAGGAAGAAATGTGGTCAGAAAAAACTCCCGAGTGATAGTGATATGTGATCACAATTTGTTGAAATCGAATTGAAGAGAAACAATAGTAGTACTCCTGGCCATTTTCAATAAAGAAAGTAAGAGCATTTCCACATGCACAATGTGAACTAATGTGATTGGGACTGAACAGCTGTGTAACCATAGGATAACCAATAATCAGTGAGACTAACCAGAGAAAAAGGCTTCAATTTCATAGGGAGCATAAAGAATAGTCCCTGGAGCAGTGGAAGAAGGTCATGTGGTCTGATGAGTCCTGATCTACCTGCTGCTGCAGTTGGTCAGGTCTATGCTCAGCAACATTATGTGCCCAAAGAATGAGATCAGCTGACTACCTGAATATACTGAATGTTATTCCATAAATTGATTTATTCTTCCTGATGATACAGGAATAATCCAGGAATTGTCAGGCTCAAATTGGGAAAGAGTGGTTCGGTGATTGGACTCTCCAGGAGTACGAGACCTCTAAGAAATAATAACGCAAAACTGGAAATAAACACAAGACAAAACAAGGTATTGGGAAGCGTGATATATACCCAAAATAAAAGTGGGTTTTCATTTGCGATCTATTAAAGAAGCGAGGCCTGCTAACTGAATTGGAAGAGTACAGTAAATGACGTTGTACAATAGCTGGAGGAGAATATCTGAACATTTGTTTTAAGAATTTGCAAAAGAATGTAGATAAGGAAATCTTGGGGTAAGACCAGTACTGACTTGAAAGTAAACAGTAAGATTTTAAAAACCAATACAAAAGCTCAGAGACAGCCAGCGCAGGCAGGGAGGCAGGATGTGTGTGTCTGAAATGGTCTTGAGAGATGTAATGCCCTTCTGAGCCTTATATTTCAGTTCGCACGAACTTAGACCCTCCTAGCTGAGTTGTGAGTAAAGGAGGCTAGGGATAAGAAGAGAGGAGCAGTGGCAGGAACAAGACATTTAACAAACTGAGACATCTTTGCCTCAGAGCTGTCGCTTTAGAGCAACGTCAGTTAAATATGATTTGTAGCACAGCTGCTTTAGACGTCTATTATTTGAAACAGCTTATCATTATCTTTTAGTGGACACCATGATGTTTACGGCAACTTATTTTTATGAAATTTAGGTTCAGCTTTTCAGTTGCTTGTTAATACAATTGCTTTAAATGCTTGTTTAATAACTAATCAGCCAGTCACACGACGATGCATTTTATCACATAGACATTGTCAAGATCAGTTGCTTACGTTCAAACTGAGCATCAGAATAAGGAAGAAGGGGAAGTTAAGTGACTTTGAATGTTGCTGGTATATTTCAGGAAATACTGATCTACTGGAATTTTCACTTCAACCATTCATACAGACAATGATCTGAAAAAGCAAAGCTATCAAGAGAAGAGCTCCAGATGGTGTAAAAATATCCAACTGTTTTCCTGAACGTGACAAGGACTTCACTGGGAACATACTGGTACAGCTGACAAATCTGCTGCAACTGTGTGATGCTGTCGCGTCAATATGGACAAAAATATCTGAGAAATGCACCCAATACCTTGTTTAGTCTACAGCATGCAGAATGCAGATCTAAAAGTAAAAAGGGGTCCAAGTAATTGAGAGACGGGGGTTTCAGATGTCCATAGCATGGGCTTTGTATCATTGACATCACCTACAGCCATTCCTCAATGTAAGAGAAGAACAGCTTGCTGCGGCACGGTGTATTCATGACAGTGCTTTGTCTGTTTAAATAAGTTGTATGACTGCCATTCATTCGCCTTGAAGGCTCTCTGAGAGGGAGGGAATGTTTGGCTTGACATAAGATGTACCGTATGTACAAAGATGCAGATGTTAAAGGAGGTAATACACCAACACACTGTCTCTTTAAAAAACACACATACATATATATAAATATATGAACTGGAGGCACATCTGATTCATATAAAATGCAGTTGTAAGCTGTAGGGGGAAAACTGATCATGCAGCTGTGCCGCTCATTCTTTTTGACTGACATTAGTTTAAAATGACAGCTCCAAAGCTGTCGTTTTAAACTAATGTTATATGTCTATTTAATGTGAGATGTTTGAAGCAGAGATGTCTCACTTTTGCGATAATTTTGATGAGAGGAAAACCAAGCCACACATGAAGGAATGTGTGGTTTTATAACCTTGCCCCTCCCTTGCTGGTTTTTCTTTCCTACAGTTTTCCAAAATTTTGTTCCCAGTATGACTGTGTGTCTCCTTTCTTTTCCAATCTACCTGCTTACTTCTTTTTGTGCTGCTTGGATTTTCAATCAACATTTATATCTCACTGCAATTGCAAGTGACCTTCTCCTTTTCCCTCAAGTTCTAAATAAAATGTCTGCAAACTGCTTTGAAAATCATTTGTAGAATTTTGCAAGAGAAACATTCATGATAATATCAAAACACCATCCTTCAGTCGTTAGTTTTTCACCAAACGGTAACCTGAAGAAAAGTTCAAGACCAAGAGAATGGAAAATTCAGCTCTTCATACAGTGAGAAAAAAACGTTAGAAGTAGAAAGTCTACTTTCTTTTCTACTTTTCCTAATGCATTCTCTCTGGAATGCTTAGAACGTTATGGGTCAGTGCATGCCTCTACAAGTGAGGGTACATAGCTACTTCAGCCAACACCATGTCAAGACCTCGCTGTGATCTACAGAAACTATGATCAAAGACACAAAGCGGTTGTGAAGATAGAAATGTCGTCATCCTGTTCAGTAACAGGCGTGTAAAGTTGACATGACAGGCTAGCACAGCAGATCTTGGTTCCCAACCATAAAGTTGCAGAGGTGGAAAGGAGTCATTTGTCTTGGTAAAGGTGTTTTGTTTGATCTTCTTGGACAGGGAATATAACTTCAGGTTTTCTTATGTTTTCTTTGGATAATCTCCCACTGAGCCATGTTCAAGTTTATGTAGAGTTCTCACGCACTGCTACAGTCTGACAGACCTCTACCCACGGGCCAGAGCTGCAGTTGTGTATATCTGAAGGGACTATTACATTATTATGTTGTTTAAGGTTCATCTTTGGATTGTTGAGTCAAAGCAAAGGACTCCACTCCGAGGTTTAGATTTAAGAATCTGAATTTCTCATACAGCTGTGCATGGTACAGAGCGCTGATGTTTAGTTCCATCATGACCATGATCACATTTGCTGTCATTTTTTATTTTGCTACATATCTTCTTACTTCTGATATTACCTTGAGGTAATGTGAATAAATGTAGAAAAACGACTAAATCTACTAATAAAACTATCTGCAATGTTATATCATAACCTGGTGAAGCATCGGCCAACTCGGTCCAAGTTTGAAGTGATGGACAGGATAAGAAACTGCCATACTGCATTGTGAGCTTGCATTCTGGCTTCATCTCAATGTGCTAAAGGAAGGCAGGGTAGGATGACAGGATAACAACCAATGCAAGCTTTAACTACTTGCAACATAGCAAATGCTGTCTCCCTCTGGCAAAATTCTTTTTTTTTTTGAAAAATTGCTTCAGATTTGCTTCAGTGGAAACCATTCTAACAATGATTAGCAGGACATTCACTGAAAACCCTTGAAAGAAAAGCATTAGAGAGGCGATCATTTTTAGAAAGAAATGGATTTTTAAGTGAAATGGAAAGGGATGACACTCCCTTCTGCTGTATTTCATTTTAGGAAATTTTAATTGGAAGGAGAATATTTCCATCCATCCATCCATTTTCTGACCACTGAATCCAATTGGTGGGATGGAGTCTATCCTAGTTATTGTCAGGCAAGAGGCGGGGTACACCCTGGACAGGTTGCCAGTCCATTGCAAGAAAATACTTCCTTATCTAAAAAATTAAGATGTTAATGTGCTTCAACAGAAGTAGATTCAAAATTGTATTAAACAATTTAGAAATTGTATTAGATAACAGAAAAACTGAATGACCTTTTAGAAGAAAAAAAAAAGAAAAATGAGAATGTGATTCGTTTTAACATGAAAAAACGGAATAAAGTCCCACATTTTACATTAACTATTTTCATTAACTGCAATCAGTGTCATTCAGAGTTTACCCAGCCGGCTCAAAACAGGTCAGGGGATTAAAAAAATTAGCTCATTTGTGAAAACACTGAGTAATTCTCCTTATCATTTAGAGCAAACTTGTGCGCATGCATCATACCTTTTTGCTTGTATGCGACCCTACACCATGCCTTACATAGCTCCTGCAACGTTAGATATTCAAAGAGGGCACTGCCAATTAAGAATGACATTAAAGGATCCTGACATGCGCCGCTTTAGACATGCGTGCATTTTGATGCATTCCATGTTACGTGATCTGAGGAAGTATGCTGTTGATTTTGCTTGTGACTTGTTTGTGAGAAATCTGAGATTTGAAAAGAAGTTAACTTCGTTTTGTGGACAGGACTGAAAACACGGTTCATTAAAAGGTCTCAAATTGTTGTGGAGAGATGCAACGCTGCTGATGGCCATCATGCAGTTATTGGGCAGATGGGTTGCAATCGAGCACCTTCTTACATAACAGTTAATGTGATTTGAGAAACATCTTTTTCAATTAAACCACAGCTTTTTCTACGATGCCAGGGTTTTGGTAAGAAGTGTGGGTGGGTGTCGGCTTTTAAGGTGATTCTACAGTTTGCATCACATAACAGCTCAAGAAAGTAGTCTTTACTGTATTACTGCCATCAAACATATTGTAGTGATAAATTAAAAATAAAAGTGTATTCCTGCATTTGGCATGTTTCAGAACTACCAAATGAGTCCTACCAAGATAACAAGAGCAATTTATTTCTACTAAACAGCTGCTCGTTCACAATTCAAAAGGTGAGTCAGACCTGTTCAATCAGGTTTGTGTGACAGCTGAAAATTTCTGATCCCTTTCAGACAGAAAAGACTTGGAGGTTTAAGATTTTGAATGAATATCACACTTTATAATGACATAAAAGGAACATTTCCTGGGGTTTGGAAGTTTGTGGTGGACAGTGGGCTGAGGGATAATGAGCATGAGTAAAATTAATTAAATGGAAAAGTCAAAGAAACTTAAAAAGAACATTTCTGGCTCCGAAACTCAATTTCTATACTTTTTATTTTAAGTGTATATAACTGTAGTTGTGCTCATCTGCTTCTCAGCTCAAAATATCATTGATCTAGTTTTAAGAGGCCTTGATACCATTGAAAGAAATCAAGAAGTAAGAGCTATTGCTTTAAAGATTGATTCAGTTTTTTTAGAGATAAAATCTGCTAGCCTGAAACCAGGTTCTGAGTCATGATCTCCTGCTTCAGCAAATGGTTAAAACACTGGGAAAAACAGTTCAATTTCATGGACTTGATGTTGGAGGAACAGAATCAAATCCAAAAGTGCACATTGATGCATCCTCCCTATAATGAGCAAGCGTTTGTTGCACACACACCATGGAGAGCCCAAAGAGAAACCAACTGCATGTCTATGAATTGGCTCTGGTGACCAAAGTTGACATTGAGAGACTGATACATATAGATTCCAGCAAATGCAGATATGCTGCCCATTAGTGGTGCCGACAAAATACTGGAAAGTCTGCCACCCTGGTAACCAGGACCCCAATATTTTCTGGTCGAGGAATCTTCAGAAACCCCAGCACCACGTTTCTGATCTTATTATCCTATGAACCATAGTGTATGGGATGTAAAAGCCCTTGAGACTCGTCTTCAACAAGCTACATGGTCAGGCCAGAGCAACTACACAATGACTTGGTCTCCTCTGCCTATCAGCTGTTTCTCATTAGATCCACCTTTTTATATTCCAGATATCTTTATGGTGTATGATATTTAAGACACAAAGGCATTGTATGTTCGGCCTGCAATGATCTGATTATGCAGTCTCGTTGTATTTAATGAAGTTCTACAGAAATGTGCCTAGTTAGCCAGAATGCCAGGAACATTAAGTTAAAAGTAATATTAAGTTACCGAACGTTTGCTTCATGTGGAAAAACAAAGCTGCTAACAGCTGCATATGTGTAGGAAAATGTAAACAGTAACACAACGAAGTAACATACCCACATGTGAATTGTAAAATTATTATAGTATAAAGGAGAGTTAACACTAAGTAAAGTAGCTCAGGGGCCGTATGATTTAGAATGGTTCCAATACAAATATTTAAATATTTGCTGTGGTCTGGAGTGGAACTGTTCAGGACTGTATACAACATAATGCAGAACATAATAAAATGCAGTTTTCATTAGCATAAAGTGTACAGAAAATTCAGTAACTTCCATCCATGAACTTTAGTGCATTGTCTGTAAGTCATGCCCATTGAATCTGTATCTCAGCATTCCTAGCTTGACAGTTTTGCTTATCTCGACATAGCTTTAACTTTATGTTGTTCAAGTTGTATATATTTTCATTTTCAGCCTCTGGCAACTCAACAGGAGGACAGACTGAGCTGCACAGCTTTTTGACATGATGCAGGGAGCAGAAGACCCAGACACAGGGTCAGACAGGTGCACATATGGAGTGACTTTCCTTGGTGACCAGCTTTACAGTGTGAACCTTTACTTATTCAAAAAATAAGAAACATACATTAGCATTCATTGGGTGTCATGTTTCCAGACACCTGCTGAATTTAAATTAATTATTCACCCACCGTCTGGATGTTTTTGGGGCTTCTTAAGAGAGAAGGAAAGAGAGAGGATATGCCATGAAAACCATGTGAACTTCTAAGCTGCTTCAGGTCTTAATTGGTTAAACTAGTCTATTCACTGATTATTAATACTACTACTACTACTACTACTACTACTACTACCTACTACTACTACTACTACTGTACTACTAGTACTACTACTAATAATAATAATAATAACAATAATAAAGTCTGTCAGAAATGTGGCAGACAATGCACACCATCAGCCACTCTAATTACCACCAAAAAATTCACACACCAGCACCGTCAGTACTGGGAGCAGCATCTTGCCCAAGGATACAATGACAGATGACTGGGGGAGTGGGAACACCAACCCTCCAGTCATTGGATGACCCTCATGGCCACACGATCCATTGTGATCCAAAGTGCCCTTGTTGGTCCAGAAATGTTTTTTATTGTTTTTTCAATTCAATTCAATTAAAAAGCAATATCTTATTTCACACAATTTTGCAAATTCATATTTATTATTACATTTCTCAGTCTACAGTTATTTGAATTACTATTAAGGATTTTTGCCTTTTCTTTAACAGAATAGTATGAATGATTTTGCAAACAACTGCATATGTATGATATATCATTATCGTATGATAAGGCAAGCGAAGTTGAAGAAGAGCATTCTGTGCTTATTATTATTATTATTATTATTA
>JAVQJG010271938.1:0-21448 GCA_036024015.1 Craterocephalus amniculus
GGGTGGCGGCCGATTTTCCCACAGAATGTAGGCTCCTGAATGCGTGCTCGAAGCAGAGATGTCTCGTTACCTTTATATGAGAAGCAAATGGCAAGATGTCATGTTGTGGAGATGTCCCGCCCAAAGTCATCCCAAAATTAGCGGGTCAACCCGGGTCTGGCGTTCACACCGCATGCCGATCGGAGCCGAGCCGTTAAAAGCCAATTTTAACCCGGGTCGCTTGCCGACCCGATGGACGCGGGTCGACGCGGGTCGCTGAGCCTTTCACATCGCCACCAAAAGCCGATTGTAAGCGGGTTTAAACGGGTTTTTTGACCAGTTTGAAAGGGGTATATGTCTCTGACTTATCATGTGCCTTTTTCAACTTGGTCACATGGATATCCACTTGGCTGACTGGTCAGTGCACATGACTTTCACCTGGTAGAGGTGAAAGTCATGTGCACTGACACCCTCCCATCCCCGCTCCCCCTCCCCCGGGCCCTCCTTCATCCTGCCACATGAGCTAAATGGTTCAAACTTCAGTCTCCTTTTGCGTGCAGCACTTTGGTTTATCAGTGACTGTGCTGTTTACTGGTGTCTCACGTTATGTCAATGTTTTACTGTTGTAAGACTTTTATCGCAAATCGCATCATAGTCTTTAAGAAAACCTTTGTCTGATAAAAAGGTGCAATTATGTTGACCAGGAAGAAAACATTAACAATTTGGAGGTCTTTAAATAAATTGTATTTGAAACAATGAGTAGGACAACGAAGTGTAAATATATTATTTATACATAGTTAAACGTGTAAAAACAAAACACTTAATACAAATGCAGAACGGGAACACTGCATGCTAGTCTGCTTCAACCGTCTCTCCCCATTCTTTTCCCTTAAGGGGAACAACATCTGCTTGTCCAAACATTGCAGTACCACAATCCCTTGTGGACAGCATAAACTAGTTGATTATTGTTGTTTAGGTGGCCAGTGTTAACGGGATCTGCTAAAAACTGCTAACCGTAAGGGGTAAACTGCAAATCATTGTAACTGCATAAGTACTGTATATATTTACTTTTAAGTTCTAAATCCAACCACCATAACCAGGTAGTGTAGTAGGAAAAAAAGGGAACTGCAAATACGATCAGATCAACAAAAGAAAATTAAGCATACCTACATTCATTGCAGTTGAGTATGTGCATGCTTGAACTGCATGGAGGTCATGGGATTTAATGTATTTCAGGGAAGCAGCAGTGAAACAGAAATATGACTACGTTGGTTAGGTTTTTGTTAGGAACTTAAATTAAGGATTATTGAGCAATCTGACAGTCAAATTGTGAAAAAAAGAACAAAACCCTTTTTCTATATCTAATACAAATTCAAAATATCTGTAAAGCTGAACAAGTTACCTCATACAAGAAAGTTATGTATTTGTACTTTACTGGTTTAAGATTAATTTCCACTCTACAGATTCATTTTTGAAATGAAAATCCTTCATTTCAAATTTACTTATTTTTTAAAGAGGCACTACAGAATTTTGACAGATTTTTTCAGTGATGCCCCCCCCTTACAAATGAGCTAATTTGGCATCCATTTTGCATCCTACCTGCGCTACAAGCTCTCTCCATACAACTAAAGCCATTCTTGTGTTGACTCTTGTCTGCTCTTGTCTTGCTCTTTCTTTCATCTCTTGCTTCAATAATGTTATGTTTCTTTGCTGAATTAGCTACTGTGTTTGATAAAAATGGACAGCATCCTAAAATTTGATCAGTGCGTTGATATCTGCTTGCTGGTGTTTGATGCAGTGCGTAAAGAGGAACTCAGCTGCAGCATGCAGCATCCTGCGATGTACTGGAAGCAAAAGATGAGAAGTAGGGTTTCTCAGCTTCGAGACACTAATTAACAGTAATGGTTCATGCAATACATATAGTGTCACTATGTCATCAAATGTAAGGATTAAGATCGCACAGATACCTAGCCTGTCTTTAAACATACATGCAAACAATGAATTATTCTTTATATCCATATGGATAAATTCTTTATATATATAGATGCACACTAAACGGGACAATCTGGTTAATTGATAATTAAGATGAGTATGGCATGTAAAACTAACTCAACAATAATATGCTAAATGTGCAAATAATATGCATACATATGCAAACTAACCTTGAGAAAAGTTTGCCTCAGATGAATAAGAGATTTTCACCTCAGGAGGGAGATACTGCTGTCTACATATGATACAGCCAATTATTTCTGTACGGACTGAATAAAAAGGGAGAAAAACCTCATTACAGGGGGAAAAAAATGAGGAGGCTTAAGGGAATTTTTCAACACCTCAATGAAGCCTAACAAGAGACGAAATGAAAGAAAGGAAAGGGAGGAAGTCATTTTCCTCCACACAATGCACTAGTGCAAAGTGTATTTTGTTGTGATGCCAAACAAGGTCACATGTTTTCAGCCGAAGATAATGAGCCATCTATGATTCTGTTGTGTGAGAAGAGAAAAAAAGACCACATACACGCAGGTAAAGCATATTGGCTGCAGTGTTTCTTTGTTTTCTGTCCACTGAACAGTGAAGAGAAAGAATAGGATTTAGACAATAACAGTATAATTCTTCACATCGCTCCACATCCTGAGAGGTGCAGAGGGGGGAGGGGATGACATCGACACAGACTGTTGAGGGATTACGGGCCAAAAGGGTGTCTGAATGGCAGACTGGCTGACCTTTCTCTACACAGAGCTGGCGAGTGGTAATCAGGGGCAATTATAAGGGCCTCTTAGCCACCAATAACCTAATCCTGTTGTGGGAGTGGGAGCCAAATGTAATTACAGCTCTCTGGTACACTGACCCCTGGATCTAGCGGAACTAAGCCCAGGAGCCAACCAAAGCGGTCCAAACCGCCAAATTTAGCTTGGTTAAGGTCAGATAGCTGAAGTATTCTCAACCTATTCTTGCATACTGCTTCTTCAGTCCCCATTACATTTCTGCTTATCTGTTTTTCACATGGATGCATGACATAGTTGATACTCCACGTGAAATCATGAGAGGAGCTATCATCTTGTGTTGAACATAAAACTCTCCTTTATTGTCTAAATGGCCATTTTCATGCTGATGTTATTATTCTGGAAATATTTCTTGGTTGCATCCTCAGGCTTCAGTCATACAACATTTCAAGTAAACTTCCATGCAAAAACTCATTCATACAGCTGAAATTACTGTGACCAGCTCTTTTGCTTTCAAAGCATTAGTGCAGAGTTCAACTTTAGTGAACCCGTCATGCTAATTTGTACTGCTTACTAATTGCAAACCCCATTAATTTCTATAATTATTACTTATTATAAGCACTCCTTTTTTAAACAACATTAAATATTTGTTGTTTTTACCCTCAGCACTGACCTTTGAAGTAACAAAGATTTCAAGAGTTTAAAATTATGGAAAATGGCCATGTTGAACTATTAAATTGCGGAGTATAAACTGATCATAAAAGACACATGATTTGCAGATGGTTGTTAGACAGGACTCTGGTTCAAACAGGCTTGGTATGATGAAAAATATGCTTTAGCAGCAAAGGCAGGCCATATATTATTCTTACTGAAATGCAAATTCCACAGCAACAATAAAACCATCAGTAAATCGAAAGGTTGTACAATTATTGCTGAAGCAGGCAAAGGCTGATGTAAATTCAATTCTCTGTACCATAGAGTACCATTGTTGTCCATGAACATTTAAACCTCTGTCATGTGGCCAGCTGTTCCAATAAAAAGATGTCTCAACACAATAGTGTATAGCAGTTGAAGCGTTAAATCTGGGACTAAATGTTGTTCCACATACCCTTAAATGTCACACTGCTGGTCATACACTTACCCAGGCCACAGCAAGTTATATGCTGCATGAGTATGGCTGCACTTGGCCAAGTGTGACAGTAAGACTTTCTAAGGGTTTCTAAACTTTTTCAGGGAGCAACCTACCTGTAGAGATATGTTTGGTCCAACAGGAACGACCATATTTATGCAGTAAAATAATAAATGTCATTACCATGAAAAGAAAAATACACACACTCCATATAGAGTTGTAAATAAAAATGTCAGACATTAACATTTAACCAACAAGCATTTAGATAAAGGGTGCAATCACATCATTTACGACCAGATGAACACATTGACAGACTGATCAGGTCAAAAGTTCATCAACATTTAACTTGGGCTAATTTCTTGACAACTTGACAATTTCTCTTTGGATAAAAAGTATTTTTCTTTTCATTATTGATGACGTCATGATGATGTTATTACTAATGGACTAATCCATTTTGATAGACCTGACTAGTTGACTTAAAAAAATCACGTAAAATATAAAACCTACTGAAAACATTGAGCTGATGCTCTGCTATAATGGACTGAAACTTCTGCAGTCTTGTGACATCACTGCCCAGCATAAACAGCAATGGCAGGGAAGGGAAAGGATCTCTCCAAGATTCATTAATCTGAACAAAGGAAAAGTATTTTTGAGATCATGCTGTTATTGTTGAAGTAAGTGTTTATCAAACAGGATTCCTCTTATTTGTAGTTCTGTTCAACATTCATGATCCATCTTTTAGCATTTTAAAACCCCAAAAGATTGATGACTATGGACAAGTGAACCGCATGAAAGTAAAATGTTTTTCCTTTCAACAAACCACATGATGAGTCTCTGAGTCAGATTATGTCAGTGTTTGTGAAGCAGAGGAGCCTGGCAACCATCTCCTTTGTCACATACTGTACAGTGCTTTCTGAAGTGTGTTTAAAGTGATGTAGTTTATGCCAAATGGTGATTTTTCCCAAACCAGAACTACATATAACAAAAAGGGAATGAGAATGAAAAAAAAGAGGTAAAGTAACGCAGCTCATATTGCTACATCATAATGTTGTTTGCAGAACTCTGCTACTTCCTACTTAATCCAGCTCTTTTGTTTCTTGTGTTGCATTAGTGGACAAATTGTTTAATCCAGGAGTGCCTGAGCTTAGTCACCACCACAACAATGACCAGACACACCTGGATTAATAAGTCTGCCCAGTATTGAAAGACTGTATTAAATTCAGGAAGTAGTGGAGTTGCGCAAAGAGTCCATTCACATCGGATGCATCAGGTATGCAGCGCCTGCAAGAGCAGCCTCTCTAAGGTTCATTTCTGGTCTTTTGGATTCATTTTTTTGAGTTTTGTACTAATATGAATAACTCTGGCCACATAGATTATTCTCTCCCCAGATTTAATTGTTTGTTGTTCTCATTATTTACTTTGCTGTAACTTGCAATGATGTAATGTTTATGGTTTATTTTGACATATGCATATGGTTTATGGTTTATGGTTTATTTTGACATTAACACTGATCCGATCTGAACTGCTGAGCTTGATGTTTTTGGATGCAACTCTGTCAAAAATAGGTCTGACTTCTATATTTAGCCGAGAGGCGCAACGGGGCGCATTTGGGACACGTGGGAAGTGCACTGAACGCACCCGGTATGAATCATACAATTGATTAAAACAGGGGCTATTAGCTGAGGAGCCGTAACGCACCGTGGTAATGGGCCATTAAAAGTTGCAGTTTAGTGCTCTTGAGGACTTTGGCTCCCCTGCATTAGACCATCATTGTGAGCCAGGCTGCTGCAGAGAATCAGTTTACAGTCACATGGCCATTAGACTCCATTAGTGTCCTTCCACCAGTTGTACTTTAACAGCCAACTGAGCAGTCAGCACAACAAACTCTGACAATTAATAATGAACTCGACTTTAATTCCCTCTCTTACTTCTCCTGCTGACTTCATGTTTGTTATAGACATTAGAGAGTGACACCAAACTACAGCTTCACATCATATTTTTACTACATGATGAGGGTTTGGTGCATTTTTCTTCAATTTTCTCCAACCAGTTGGCTGAACAACACTGCTGTCCCATGATCGTGTACTTCAGTTTGGATCGGCATTAATGACAAACATGAAGACTGACTGAGAGCCAAATTTGGATTTTCTCTTTTTCTCCCAGAAGTAAAGCAAGAGCTTTGATAAACATAATGAATGGGAACTAATTCCAACATCCCTCGTAACACCATTTATTAAATGTACCTTTTGATTTAACAACATAATTTATTTAACACAACATTGATTTTACTTGACATAACCACTTGATGGATTTTTGTGGTATTCCACCTGGACTGACCTGAAATCAGCACAGCTGAGACCCATAAAGGTAAATTAGTCTTCAGTGTCTCTCTCAAACATAAGATTGACCATCACACTGTGATTCATACATTTCCTTTCCCCTGTGTAGTATTGAAGAGCCATTTATTCTGTCAAACAATTCCTGGCTATCTTACTCAGAAGCAAAATTAAAACAGAAAAAAAGAAAATAAAAACCGTTCAAGGATGTGGACATTAATGTCTCTGCTCTTGTTTACAAGGTGAATTTAATTGAACTGACAAAGTGATAACTAGTCTGTCAGTTGAAATAATGTTGGGGTATTAAATGTCAGTCAACTATGATAATGTATACCCAGTATTCAACACCCCACTCATAGACGAGATACATCCACCCACAAATCATTTACCTGCTCTGTAGCCTGACTCCAAAAAAGAAAAGAAATGGCAATCAGTCATTATGCAGCAGGTGAAAGCCTCCGGGGACAGACAGAAAAATGGAACGGGTCGGGCAGTAAAGCACACAGAGGAGCCGTTGGCCAACAGCGAGGTTCAGACTGTTGATGCTGTTATATTTGATCTTTTAAATTGTTTTAAATTCATAGACTTAAAAGAAAAAAGAGCACAAAAGTGAAAAATAGTTTAGAGTTCCAAAAATTATATTTATTAATTTAATAAATATTCAGTAAGCAGACTTGTCTGCCTTAGTGGGAGATTAAATTGCACGTGGACGCACTGTACATACTGGCCTAAATTACAACAATGTTGATGCAAAATAATGAGCACTAAATCTGCATCTCTTTCACTTTTGTAACGTTTTGTAATTTCTCTTTAATGGGAAATTCAACTTAATGTTCATTACAAATTGTGATTTTGGACAGAGATCTTTTTTTATTTAGACAGTGTTTACCATATTTTTGTAGAATTGGAGATTTCTTCAGAATCCTCCTGAATAGGTCCCCACCCCCATGGGTTGCTTGTGCATGCAAATGTCTAAGAAGGTGAGGACTGTTGTTGCTGTAACACATGTTTACATGTGATCATCATGGTAACCTTTAACACAATCTGCATGATGATTATGGTTTGAAACACGCCTTTTATCCCAAACCATGATCATTTTATCATTCAATTTAAGTAATATTTACATTTGAACCAAACCAGGAAGCGAGAGCATTGTTATAGCAAAGTGTCATCCTACCACGTCTCACAAATGCCATTAGTTAAAAGTGCAGCTTTTAGCGCTTCCATTTAATTATCCTTCCTTCTTTCTGATACTGATTTTGTGATTCTGCTGTACCATAGGCTTGTCAACGATGTCTGCTCCAATGTGGAAATGCTTATGGGACTTGCACTTCCATTATGAAGTCACTAGGCGAAATACTTTAAAATACATAATCATGCATCATATCTAAAAATACATAGAGAAACTTTCATAAATGGTAGTTCAGTCTGAGGACTTGTTTAAATATGTATTTGGCTGGGTCAAATTAGGGGGTATAGGTTCAACATTTAGTTGTTATCGTCCGTATTTAAATTTATGAACAAATGTCTTCTGTGATTATATCAATCAGAGGAAAACTTTCCAGGGGTTTTTTACAGACACAGATGCGTTTGGGTTTTCAATAGCTGCTTCTTATTGAGTTGCTAGATTTGTATTTGAGCCTTTTTAACTTAAAACGAAGCACATCCATGCCAGCTGCATATAAAATTTTGAACACGAAGTATTTTTCGTATATTCAATAAGTTGTTTTTTTTAACCTAAAAAATGTATGAATTTGTGTCGACAAGGTCAAATAAACCAATGTTTTATGAAAGGAAAAAATCAACTGAAAACAAACTGGAAAAGAGACCTTAAAATGATTGACTTCAAGTTTTGTGCAGTGTTTATGATTGCAATATAAACTTTAGAATGACTGTATAGGGTCCTTGGAACTGATTTACTTGACATTTTATCGGAAAAAAAGCTTTTTACTAAAGTGCTTCTTTTCCGGAAAGCAGCTTAAAAGTAAGACAGCTTATATAAGAAAAAATAAAGAAGTCCAACAATATATCAGGATTCGTCAGGTTTTCCTCAGTGGTGAATGTTAGCAATTTTAGCAATACTATATTTTTTCCAATCATATGAGTAGTCTCCCACAAAATAAACATTCCATTTATATTTATGTTTTACATAATTTAATTTATACTGAGACCACCTCTGCCTCCACCTCTAGCCTGTCTGTCTCCTGCAGGTGAAGAAGCAGTCGGAAAAAGGTTGCAGGTCCAGACAGTGTCATCCTTAGGGCTCTGAAAACCTGCTCAGAAGAGCTATATTGGATTTTTTCAGCACATTTTTAACACCAGCCTGATCAGAAAGTAGTTCCTGTGCTGTGGAAAACATCCTGCCTTCCCACACTCTGTCAAGAAAATCCCAACCAAGATGATTCTTGCCAGCAGTCATCACAAAGCATTATCTGACTGTTCTAAAGTACTTATACATTGTAATTTCCCTCTTAAAGTATTTCTTAATTTAATTAATTAATTTATTGGTATCCATCCAATAATGTCACCCTCAAATCTATTAAAGGTAAATAGCTCATTTTACATTTTAATCTACATGACTGAAATTAGAAATTCTCCTTTTTATTTGACGACCTTGCCAAGTTTATCAAAACCCATTAAGAGAGTACATCAGACTGCTCAGCTATCAGTGTGACACAACAAGGAGTTAAACCTTTCTGTCAGATTGCAGCATCTCCTGTTTCCAGCAAAAGTCTTTGAGGGGTAGAATAATGAGGCATGAAGATGCAACGGATGCATCTAGCATTACAGAGAAGTGCTCCCATGAGTGAACAGGGCGAGAAGTGAAGGACCAGGACATGTGGAAGTACAGTCAGAGGGCAAACGCTGACCCGATGACTGCAGGAAATCCCTAACGGAGCATCCAGACGCATTCATTCTCCAGAGAAATACAAGTGTCAGCAGGTCAAAACCACCTAAATTGGAAATATATCCAAAACTGCTTTGTGCATATATTAAATGTACCTGAATTGATGATAGATAATTGTTGCTGTTCTCAGTGTCTTTAGAGGAATGTTACCTATAGATGCAGCAGAACAACACTGTCATTCCTACACACTCTACAATCAGGTGTACTTGTATCATTTCACCTCAGGGAAATCAGAGGCTTTTTCTTCTCCCTGGATCTGTTAGAGGATTTCAAAAATGCTCCTCTGAAAGGAAACGAGGAGGTTATCAGATGACTGCAGCAATTCTCCTGTGAGAATTTCCAGCCAACTGACTCCTAATGAGTTCTCTGCAGAAACAATTAGATTCCAGCCATGCAAGACGCAAGAAACTGGGCATCATGCAAATTTGATTCGGTGCAACGAGGCGTAGTCATTAAATTTCAGATGAATGTCTGTCTTTTCTTTCATGCTGCTGAATGACGGGACATCATACTATGCTGCATTTTTGTGCCAACGACAAGAAGCACATTAGTCCTCAAATAATGGCTGTCACCTTTGAGTTTATACATCTTGATCTGTTGATCTGGTGATGCTGTGCTAGTGAAAGTTGGATCCTCGTAAACTTTTCAAATGCCAACATCCACTTGTCGTCTTGTTATCTTTGTTCCTCCCCTGTTGTGGATGTCTGTGCCACATCCTTTCTTTTAGAAGCTGATATCAGTCAGAAATTTAGATGTTTTCTGCCTTGTTCACTATTTATATCTGCCAAACTTAGACTCCAAAAGTCCCACAGGAATATTTGTGCCACCTCAGACACTTGTTCCTAAAAGAGCTTGTGGTGCGTCGTAAGAGCAGCCCACATTTCAGCTGGTTTTGGAGAGGAGGACTGGAAATTTGGAGGAAAAATTATATTTTGATGTTGAAATATTGATAGTGTCAATAGGGGCAGACTATATGAAGGTCAGGTCTTCTTCTTTACTGCAGTAGTACAAAAGGAGCCATCTCAATGAAGACTTTGTCACTCTGTGCAAAATCAATATTCTTTGACATTTGCAATAAGGTGCAGGGCAGCAGGGGTGAGACTGGAGCAGAGCACGTACAAAGGATGAGCTTTAGAGAGCGCTGACAGGCCCCGGTGTGACCATTAGCTTTGTGAGAGACCCAGCGGTGCTTGCAGAGTGGGAGGCTGGCAAGGCACTGCGGGCTTTTTATTTAGAAGACACAACAGGAGACCGAAATGAATAACTCAACCAGGGAGCAGAGGATAAAGGCAGGTTTCACTCTTCAGTGCATAACTCAGTGGGCATAAACAAAACAAGGCTTAGAGATGCCTTTGATTTGGGAGCAAATAGCCTCATTTTCCACACCACAATTCCCTTGTTCATTTCCATCCATGAAGATTCAGTGGTGTTAAATATGAGTAGATGGGGCTGTAATATAAAGCTCTGAGCGATGGAGTCATGCTTCATTTTGACTGGAAATGCCTCAGATGGTAAAACAATCACACTTTCAGTGGGGCCCACACAGTGATTTTACACAGTAAAACACATTAAATATGAAAGAAGTGTCATATACATTTTTTTTCATACAGTTTTGTCATGGCTTTTAAATAATAACAGTTTTATTTGTGGTATAAAAGGGCCAGAGCTTTTAAACCAACAACAGAGAAACTTATCCTTGAATTTGGTGTGTTTAATTAGATTAGTCATAAAAACAAGCTGATTTAATTAAAGCATTTTTTAGATGTCACAGATTAGGTCTTTAAAGTGTGTCTTCCTCAAATTTCCATTTAAGAAAAAGGTCACTTTCGTCAGATTCTCTTACATGATGCAATGGTATGATATTTGGGAAAATCTTTGTTCTTAGTGAGACTGATTGCATCTCACAAAAAGGACATTTTCTGTTAGTACCCGCTGTGTTTAACTCAAGAGACGGAACGGCAAAGTGACTCATGGCTCAGAATATTGATTTTAGCAGAAAAGGAGCTTCATCACTGTTACCATGAGCGACAGATCTGTGAACAGCCACTCTGCTGTGCAGACTCTCCCATTGCGTCTTCAGGGACTGCTCTAACAGGTACCAAGAAGTAATGAGGGATTGGAGACAGCGGATCAATAATTTAACAGTTTTTCCCTTTTATGCTGTCACCATCACAGTGCAGAATGTTACTATATAAATGTGATTCAGTGGTGCTGCTTTCAGGTTAATGCTACAAATCTGGCCATAGGGCAGCTTCAGGGCAGTAACAATGGATGAGTATATTTCGATCAAATGCAGTCCACAAACTGCTCTCCCTTTTAAACCTTCTGTTTTCACATCCTGGTAATTACACTAATTGCTTTTTACAACTATTTGCTTGCTTTTCACACAGGGCAGCTGAAAAGAATGGATTAAATCTGAACAGATTTTTTGTATCACTTTGCAAAGTTATTTGTTTTCAAATGAATCCAATTCTTTGCGTGCAAGACTGTTGAGGCTACAATATTTCACTCTCTCCAGTGAAACCCAGGAGATAATCAATATGACATGCCAAACGATAGAACACAATGATTTCAGTTTAATAGCCTTGGCTCAAGAATCGCTAATGTTCCTGTTGCAGTAAATCGATCTCCTCCATACCGGAGTGACTTCTAGTTGGAGCTCTGAAAAACTTAAGTAATGCATTGAAAAAATAACTACAGTTGAAGCAGATTTTTTGCTGTTAATTATTTTCACTATAAGTTATTCAACATGACAGAATATTAACAAAAATAAGGGGACCGATTGAGTGTGATGCTCTTTTCACACATGGGGCTTTAAATTTGCATTTTGCCAACCGTGTGTACCTTGCATGCAGGAACATTTTCATTTTAGCTCCCATGTTGAAAGATAAGACTGCGCACGTACACCAGGTTCATGACACACATCTCAAGCTTGAATTGCTGGCAGCCACATCTCATATAGAGTTAAAACTGTTGCCAGTTTTCAAGCGTGAAATAAGTGTTGGGGATGTGCCCTTAAAAAGTAGAAAGCTCAGACACTTGACGGTCATCTGCCAGTTTAGTTTTAAGCTAATTTGAAGGCATCATGTGAAATGTTGGAGATTACTTGCTATGACAGTTTTTGGTGCTTCTTTTATGCTCTAATGAAGATTCCAAAGTTAACCTGCTCAACCTTCATGAGTCACTTAAACTATGGATTACAACAAAATCCAAATCTGTAGCATGGCAGCGAAAACCTTACAATGTAAAAATGTTGCACATGCAGCAGCTTATGCTGCAATGTGAGAAAGTAAATAATGGTTGTAAAACACAAAAGCTGTGATACAGCAATTGGATCATTACATTTGCACCAAAATATTATCTTGACTTCACTTACAACTTATTACAACCATCGACAGATGACATGACTGATTGCACTGTCATGTGAGCACATTAGCTTGCTAACCTAGCATGCACAAGAAAGAAAGAAAGAAAGAAAGAAAGAAAGAAAGAAAGAAAGAAAGAAAGAAAGAAAGAAAGAAAGAAAGAAAGAAAGAAAGAAAAAAAGAGAAAGAAAGAAAGAAAGAAAGAGAGAAAGAAAGAGAAAGAAAGAAAGAAAAAGAAAGAAAGAGAAATTAGCTACAGGTAGTTTAGAATAAGAAAAGGCTGTTAGTAAGTTAAGGAGAATGTTGTTTATCATCGGTTTATGACTCTAATTCTGCAATTCTGGCATAGCTACACTGCTAAGAACACGTTTGGCCCGACTTCTGTTGTTTTTGTTCCAGGAAAAGAAAAAATGCTTGCAAAACCTGGGTGTCTTCTTTGTGTTGTTTTTCTGATCTACGCTTGCAAAAAAGAGCTCCCGTCTTTGTTTGCCAAGGATTATTTATCTCCGTATTTGTTGTTTTAGTCTTCTCTCAAAAGCAAACTGAAGTTTGATGCTTGATATTCATATCTGTGAAATCGGTTGCATCACCCCTTGTTTGTGTAAGAGTAGTTTCAGTGCTAAGGAAACAGGTGTTTGGAGTGTGTTTCACCCTCGCCTCTCTGATTTGGAATACTACGGAGACATCTACTGTACTTTTCCTGACAGTCAGTTAAATGTTGAACTGGATCTGTGTCTTCTCTGTTTTTGAGCTCATTGTCTCTTGTTCTCTTAGATAGATACATACAGAAGTGTACTGTACCATAGTGGCAGCAAAAATTTGGTTTGCTCAGAGTTAAACCCAACGTGTAATTAATTAACCATGTCCCAGAGGCAGAAAATGACAGCCACATTTTAGGGCTTCTATTACAGAGTGTTGAGTTGCAGGCCTCAGGGGGGCTGCCACATCTCAGGAATCTCTCCCCGTCAAATCAGATACATGATAAATATTCAATGACACATGGGCTTTTGGGTAACAACGGGCTCTGTTTCCCCGAACCTGATGGAAGAAGGGCCGGACGGAGCAACGTAATACAGATCCTCAAACCAAAGCACGAGTCTGCATCCACACCCCCGCGGGATTTACCCTCTGATCTCCAAAACCGTAGACGCCAGTGTCAGTAAATGATCCCTGCAGCATACTCCTCTCCTTACAGGTAAAAGCACAGCAGGACCAACCCTAATTCACAAAGTGAGAAGGGTGTGTGATCTCATGAAAGTGGATGTTGAATATTTTAAAAATGTACACCACTACAATGATATAGTCTCACCATCTGATATCCTTAATGCTTTGTCTGTCAGACTTGGAAGGGTTAATGTTTGCTGTGTTTCCTTGTGTAGTTACTGAAGACGAGATGATCAATGAGCAGATTGCTCCGCGCTGTCAGATATCCCTTTACCCTCTCTGCTAGGGGAAACAGCTAAAAAAGAAACTGTTTGGAAAGGAAACTGCGAATAGTACTCTAACAAAAGAGTCACTTTGTAAACTTCTCTGTAAAATGTTTGGTTAAAACCTATAGGAAAACTTTCCTTGAATACATTTTGGTTTAATTAGAGGTGTGACAATGTGAAACTGACTGATTGCAAATCACTACTTTGCATCAACATATTGTACAAAGATCAATGCTAATGAGATAGAAGACTGGCAAACTGCTCCCAGCCCGTGACCTCAATTAAGTCATCAGACCGAGCTACTTGACCAGCGGTCAGGATGCTCAGTCACACTGTCCTGCACCTCAAACAAAGACACAAAGCCAGCTTTTACTGATGAGGCTGTCCACATGGTGATTTTAGTCTTGATGGCTAATGTTTTGTAACTGTCAGCCTTAAAAAATTATGATATCTGTTTTTTATCAGATAGCTTCTCATAACACGACGGAGATTGTGACCAGTGAATAATAAACATTACATTACAATGTTTCACCACCCATGTATTTTCACCTCCTAATACATCCCATTAGCAGGTAGGAGGGAAGAAGAATGATACGTTTTTGCAAAAGTAGAAAAGTAAAAGGACTTCGGAAAGATATTGTGCTGCTGGGGAATTAAGAAATCTCTTACGTAATGGACAATTATTTTTGTTCTGCTCAAGAGTGGCAGCTATTGACATCATTGCTGTTTTTAGATGTATTTATAGTGCAACAGAAGTAGAAACATCATCAGTCCACACATCCAACGACAGAACCTCATGATAGGAAAGAAAGGAAAAGCTACTGCACACCATTGTCTTTATGTTGTGAAAATTCTGCATATTTGTTCCCAGTTTTTGACATTTTTAAGATATAACTACAAACAGACACCTGGTTTGATAAAATGGACCATAAACCAGTCACTGAGCAGATTATAAGGTCTGCTGATAAAGGTTTGCTACATAGCACAGAGGTAATGACGGAGTTGTCATCCAAGTGAAAATAGATCCACACTGGCACATCACAATTGCTTGCAAGTTGTAACCAAGAAGATCATTTCTGAAAACCACATGAGGCAGACAGTTTACAATGCACCATCAGCAATAATAGCTGAAAAGTGAAAATCACTAGGATTTTTATCAAAGGAAAGGAAGATTGCACACTGACAAAGACAGAGGAATGACAAGTCTGAACACTCTCCTAGTGAAACATGGTGAATCTACGTAGAACTAGCACAGCAGACAACATGACACAAGATGAAAACATAAGATTTTTAATGAAGATACTATACAATGTGCCAGATTTATGCATCAAAGTAAAGAATAAAGTCAAATAAGAACAGTCAATGGATATTTTCTAAGCTATGAAGCCCCCAAAAGAATATCAAGCTTTCATATCAACTATATCTACTGATAAAATCATTATTTCTCCAGTCTGTAATCATCAAAAACCTGCAGTAACTGGTAACTTTAAGGGTAGAGGACTGATGGGAAAAGTTGACCTAAGACCTCTAATCTGAGATGGGAGGCAGCATACTTTTAATTTTTCTGAGACAGAGAGTCTGATATGAGACAGAAAGTAATCTTGCAAGAACAGAGTGATAGTTCATATTTTAGTATAAATGAGCTGAACACACATGGTTTGATGGGATCAGTGAGCTCTCCTCCATGCTTCTTCCTGGGCTGGGATGACTCCTGACTTCTGAAATTCCTGACTGACTGATTGGCTGCATGAATATTTCCATAACTAAGGTAAGCAATTATTTATTAAACAAAATGATTTGTTGTACATAACAAATAATTATACTCAAAACAAAAGCTAAGAACTGTTAGTAGGTATCAAGTCAATTCTTTATGAAAAAGTATCGCCCCTCAACTGAACCACACTCTATGTATCTGGATATGTATCAGAGTATAGGAGGTATAGGGACATTCACTCTTAGTCCCTCATCCACTGTAATTACTTCCTGCTTAGACAACATCAGTCTTTGTACCACATCTGTAGAGCTTCTCCGACAGTGAGTCCTGTGAGGCTAGCTTCTCCCGCAAACATTTGAAAGTAATTCACAGATTCAGACTGTTATGTCTAAATGCTCGACGTCTTTGTTACTCAGACAATCCCACTGGCCACATTAATGCTTTCCAAATGCAAGGACATGATTTTAATGTGATATTTGTCATAAAAACCCTGGTTATTTGACAAGACATTCACCAATCGCACATTCACTAACTGATTATTGTTTATCTGTTAAATCACAAAAAAGATTGATTTCTGGTTCCCGCGGGAAGCAACATATCAAAGTTAGGAAGATAAAAATATTTAATAAATACTAACTTGCAAGAAAAGGTTACTTTAAAAATGACAAAAAAAGCTAAAACAAACAAACCCCAGATCGTACTTAACGTCAGTTCAACCTTAAAGCTAAGATTTAATATATTTTTTCATTTGGCCACTGAGGACTGCTGCAGGTGCCGTGTTCTTTGTCTTTACACAACACAGTATGCCTGGTTTTTTATGCTTTTATCATTTTCATATTGTCCGCTCCTCATCTGCTTTAATGGACGAGCTGCTTCTGCCACTCAAAACCCATTCAGTCCACATGACCAGATTAAGGACACACCACTTCCTGCATTGAGTCAATGTTGAAATTCAAGACCATAAATCATCCAGATTTATTAAATGTAAATGTTATTCAAAAGGGATGTGCTTGAATATTGGTTCAGAATTAGAAACAGAGGTTTTGTGTTTTCTTTTACTCCCAACATGGTGGATAGGCTCTATTTATTTATTTATTTGTCCTCTTACAGAAAAAAATATATTTTTCTGTCTTAATGAGACTGAACCAAAATAGAACAAAGACAGCAAAAGGAAGGCTGCTTCTGTGATAGAATAACTCTGCCCGTCTGTATTATTAATCAGATTTGTTTGAATCAGTTGACTGTTTTGTGCAACTTTTTGAGACTCATTTGGTTCAGACATTAAACCTTAGAGAACATACAGTACAGCTGCAAACACATTTACAGAGCTGGTAGTTATACAGTGCAACATGCCTTAATCCTGTTAAAGTAGATCGCTTACATACTGTATTACACCATGTCAATAGAGATACATGTAATCTCATTGCCTCTGAAAAAGAAAGATTGCCCTAAAGATACTTTAAGTGGTATAAATTTCACTCTATTGATGGGGCCCAGAGAAGGCAATGAGTCTGATACCGTATCCCTGGTGAGACATTTAACAGAGAAACGGGCTCCATGAATACTTCATGGGCTTTGGGTGCATATTTCCACACATCCATAACCTGTTTGTCCTGTTGGAAACATTGCTTTTGTCACAGGAGCAGTGAAATTTCAAGGGATGGGATATGGCTATAAAAACAAAGCAGCGTGAATCATGTTGCAGTTCAATTTTCATTTTTTATTTTTTATTTTGGAACGCTAAAACAAACTTCAAAAGCAAGATCCTTGCTACTCCCTTCTGCAAAGAGAATAAAAATCTAAGGCCATCCCCATCGCAACCGGTGATAATGTATAGCAACGCATGGTCAAAGTGGGTAAAGTAAAGTGAGTGAGTATTAGTAAGTGAACTTTAGAAATTAGCCAACAAATTGATGGAATTTTAATTAATTTCACGCCATTAATCTTCCTTTAAATTCAACTACAGCCAATCAGAGGGCAAAGAACTCATCTGAGCTCAAACGATTATAGAGAGAAAGGAAAAAGAAGCTAAGCCCTTTCTAATGAGGCAGGACCTCTTAGCTGTGGTTTAATTAATCCAACATGAGATCAGAGTGTGATCATGCTACCATGTTCAGCCTCTCTGTATCAATAGTAATTTATAATATGTTTTTCTCAGCTGCACATTTTCTCATCATGACATCAGATGTGATCAAGATATCCTTTGGTGTGCTGCCTGACACACCCCCGAAAATATTCGACATTGGCACAGACAATGTCTGTCTGGAATATTTAGTTATGGACAAAAACAAGATTGCCATGATTATGCCGGATGGGAGGTAGGGCCACAAAACTAGTGGTTTTGGTAAAAGAAAATGGATATAAAATTCACTGTATTAACAAGTTAATCCAGTACATGGCAACATGATGAAGAAGTCAAACTTTACCTGTCATACTGAAAAGTTAAACTGCAGGTTGTTTTGTGACCCCCAGGGGTCCTAATGAAATGGCTGAATATGAAGCAATCAGAGTGAGGGGGTTGTATGGCATTTAATATCATGTGTCTGTGGAAAATCTAATTTTATTCTAAATGGGGAAAAGCTAATAAGTTACTCCTGAAATGACATCATGTTTCCAGACACAAATGTATAATCTGCTAATGAAAGTGAATTAAACATGTTTTTTTTTTTTCACAAAATAGGCTATGATAAGCTGTTAAAGTGCTAAATGCAAACCAGATAAACCCAATCTTTCCAGTTGTGCATTTGCTATGACATATAGTGAAGTATCACATGGATCTCAGGAAACAATGAAATATATTTTTATTGATATCATGTGGGAGGATAAACCGAACCATCAGCTGAGTTTTTTTTCATCAGTATTTTCTGTGTTTACATAAACAACAAATATTCTGTTTTAATCTATTTTGAAGTGCCCTCTGATATGTGCTTGACTTCTAAGCGCCTGTACTGCAGTCAGGAACATGGAGCTGAGTGTTATCTGCAGCCCTGCACCTGCAAACAAAGCGAGGTGAAAGCAGAGTTTGAGAGCCACTCAAACAGAAAAGAAAATGCTGAACATAGGTTTGAAACTATTTGGTTCTGTCATTTGAAATCTCAAACATATATGAGACGAAGTGCAAAGCAAATTGATGGAAAATAGCTTGTTTTTCTGCCACTTTGAAGCAGGGTAGAGAAAGGCACAGCCTTTCATCTGCAGGCGTAGGCTTTCATCTGAGGAGAACATAGGCTTCTGGAAAAAAAGAATTGTTAATCAACCCCACGGTGAAACACTTTAATGCTGTTGTGTAACAGACTGACAGGGAAAATATAAATATAAGCAGATTGTTCAGTGTTAATCAGCTCGATGATATTAACGTATTTACTGTGAAATGACTACAACGCTGAATCATCTAATAATCCACACTGGATATAACAAATAACCACAGATACAATCTACATAATCCCATGACTCAGCTCATCAGTTATATTAGATGATTTCTATTACAAAATTTGATTGCATTCACCAAACCCCAAAGGCCAATAATTATGATAGATTTCATTAAAAAAGACTCATGAGTCTTGTGACTTTCCCAGTAGACCCTAATAAAACAAAAGTTTTATCATTCAGCTGACAGTCCTTACAGATTAGCATTCCTCGATTTAGTCTACATAAAGCACTTTTAAATGCAAATAGCTTGTTAATGCACTTATTCATACTGGGAGTTTAATGGTGTAACAGAAAACGCAGCCTTATTTCCATACATCAGCAGTACAGAAGTCTCTGCTGGATTTACACTGACTGTTTGAAATTGTCTTCCTCCCCCTGTTTATGCAGAGCTGAGTCTCAACAGAAGCCACAATCCAATTGTGGCATAACTGCGTAGCATCAAATACGAGACAGAATATTGCCTGAAACTGCACAGAATGGTGTAAACCATAAACAAACATCACGTTTGCAGATGAGGACATCAATTTCATAGTCAGAGTTAACAGAAAAACCTCTTTGAAGCTCTGCTATCAGCCAACAACCCCCCTTTTTTAATGTGAAATCTGCTCATTTTTATAAGAGGAACTTGTTTCTAATAATGTCCAAAATACTACACTACACTCTCCAAGGATTATGTGCTTAAAGGTAATGTTTTTCACTAAGTGTACACTGCAGCAGAACCTCTCTTATTTGTGTTAGAGACCAGAGATGCCAGTTCGGTGCTGATTCAGTGCCAAAAATGAGCTGTTGGACTGAAAATTTGGTTCATTTGTTAGTTTAGAATTTAGTAGCCTACTGCTTTCATTTGATCCTGCAAGAGTGATAATGGTCACAAACAAGATTAACTTAAACTACCTGTTGGGTTCTAAAATGTCAGCATCTACTTACTTCATGGAACAACAATTAAAAACTTCCTCATTAATGTGAAGTGAAGAGCAGCACATAACACTGCATGTGATTATTAATATGTTTTTAAACAGCATTGATGAAATTTACAAAAGCTGTACGACACCATACAGAGCTTCAAACAGCATATTGAAGCAAACTTTTGCAAAGACACTGAAAAACTAACTTTTCTACTTTATTTAAAGGGCAAAGAAATTCCAACTTGGCACCAAGTTCCAGGACCTGTCTCAAGTGGGTCAGGAAGGTGTTGGCTATGTTAATGTAACTGAAAGGAACATCTGGGAATGACAACATTGAATCCAGAGTAAATTGTATGATGAGAAGTTTGGGTTATACAACAAATGTATTCTTCGTTCTCCTTTGTATGTACAAAAACCAAACAAAAAAACCAACAGGAATGAACATTTAAACAAGAGGATAACTCTAACCAAATAACTTGATACTGTAACCTTGGTTCAAGCTAGATTTATTTAAGGATGTGCCAGGAGCTTTGTGGCCTTCATGTTCATTTATTGCAAAAATCCAAAAGAGTATGACCTCTTTAAAACACTTTAGAGCAAATTATCCTGCCTTGTTGTGTCAGATTGTTGAATTTATACCCCAGCATCAGCCTTCAGATTCCTTATGGATGATGTGAACTCAAATCAGGTCTGCTTGAATTCTAAACTGTGCCCACTCAGGCAAACCCTGCATCAGTTTACGTGACTTAAAGAAGACAGAGACAAATAAAACGACTGGGGATATTCAGTCAGTTCATGGGCAGAAAAGAAGACATCTGAAAAGCAAGGAAGGATCATCAACCTGGGCCCTTATCTCTCTAGGAGAGAAAAAAAAAGAATAGATGGGAGCATTTATCTCTGAGGGGCTGCCTGCTTTGATACGCCTTTGCAATAAATCTGTCTCCAGTCTTCAAAAAGACAATACACTCTCTGCGGATCATATTCTGTCAGAGTAATGCTTTAATATTTCCATCCCAGCATTGCATGATTTCCCAACTCAGTGTCTTCAATTGCTTTTTAAAAAAAAAACCTTTGTAATTGAGATTCTTATAGCCGTGTGTCTTGTTATTCTCACTTGCTCATTGTTTTGTTTTGCTATTAAACTAAATGGGCATTTTAGAAGCACAAGGAACAGAGAGGAGGCAGTATTTCAAATCAATCATCTCTATTGTCTCCAAATCAGTTTACAGAGAACAAAGGAAAAAGGGCCAGTTTCAGGTTTGGCAGACATCGTGATAAACAGCAGATATTCAACAAGCACATCAGCGTTAGCTTGGCTAATTACTTTTTAAATTGACCCATTTATCTTAATCTGACAGGCTTTAAGATAAAGAAGACTGCTGAACTGTGAATCCTTTATGGATGGACACTGGATAGATTTACATGCCACACACACACACACACACACACACACACACACACACACACACACACACACACACACACACACACACACACACACACACACACACACACACACACACACACACACAC